>JACGDI010004854.1:481592-624516 GCA_014898725.1 Jacaranda copaia | reverse complement strand
AAATTATTTAGATCAATTCAACAATTAAATTGATCAAGCTAACATGATGCAAAATTGTGTCAACTATTTTCTTCCAAAATCAATCATGATGGAATATTTCTAACTCTTAGAAAATTCACTTCATCAAATAGGATGTCCAATTGGCTTTTACGTGTGACCTATTAAGTTCTACCATTCAATGAACATGGACTTACAACTCTTGTGACCTTAGAATATCAAAATATTCATTACTGTAAACTCCTTTAAACTAATGACTTAATTTAATTAATCTCCATTAATTAAAGAGTATCCAATCTCCATGGTCGATGTCCAATGCCAATCCCATGAAGCCCAATGAATTGACCGAATGAATATGTCCTTGGAGGGCCATTCTAACTTTATGCTTATCATGTAAATATGGTCCTTCCATCACCTATATTGAGATGCACTCACTCTTCACAATAGCAAGGAGTCAGATCCCATCTTGGGTCTCTCAAACCTCCATCTCTAAGTAGCTCATACCCAAGTTCATCCTAAAAGACTTGCAAATTGGTCAAGGAAGATTCAAAACATAAGGATCTAAACACAAAGTTATCATGGATCCTCAGGTCCAAGGATTAATTATTGTACTAGCATAAGTTGGAGATCTAGTAGATTTTTCGAGCTGCCCTTTAGTGAACATCTTCTCTAACATGCATATACTAACATGCACCCATGTCTTACATGGTTTGATCATGAAATGGAGCAATACCCAACCCTTGAATTTATGTATCATTACTGCAAGTCTATTTAAATCTTAGATACCCTATCTCATAAAATTCTACAACTTGGAAGATTTATGATTATGATTATGTAAGACTTGTTTCAGATTACCACCCAGTGATTGACCGCGTCTCATAGTTCTATGTCATCTAAAGGTTTCAACTAAATGCTAGTGAAGTAAAATAATCATATGATGAAGATGGCTATTTATAATGAATATAATTTAATCAAGATTGTATCACAAGTGAAATAATTTACATGATAATCTAAATGGCTGCGGGGCACTATTCCAACACTCTCCTACTTGCCCCAAAGTCAATTCTCCATAGTCTTAAGACCTATGTTCTCAAGATGTCCTTCAAAGTTCTCTTGCGATAGAGGTATAATTAGTGGATCTGTTATATTCTTTTTTGAGGTAACTCACTTTACTCAAATGTCATTTCTGTCAATGTTATCTTGGATCAAATGACATCACCTTAAATTGTGCTTGGATCATTGATGAGATCCAGGCTCAATTTCTAAGTTGTCATCAGAAGAAAAACATAGGCTCATGCACGCTAGGCACTACCTCCAACTCTTTGATGAAATTTTTATCTCAACACCTTTCTCTGTGGTTTCCAAAACTATAATGTATTTCACCTTGATGGTAGAATCATCTGTAGTGTCTTGTTTGGAACTCTTCCAACTCACAGCACCCCTATTGAGGCAAAATCTAAACCTAAAAGTGGATTTTAGGTTATCTATGTCAGATTGGAAATTAGAATTCGAAAACTCCTCAAGTTTTATTTCTCTACTGCAGTATACCAAAAACACATCCTTAGTCATTCTCAAGTACTTAAGATTTACTTTAACAGCCATTCAGTAACATTCACTAGGGTTGGATTGAATGCAACTCGTAACATTTAGAGCGTGAGCAACATCCGGCCCTATATATTGTGAAAGAGGTGTAATGCTAAAGATCCAATTTAAAATATTTAAAAATTGAAATATAACTTATATTACACCAATCCAAGGATATAAATCATGCCTATATAATGGATTGTGGCTAGATTGTGACCTCTTAAGCAAACTCCAACCAAAACCTTGAAGAAGAGCTTCTTTTCTTGAAGGCAGACTGCTTCTGGCATAAAAGAGTGTGATCAACTTTTGATTGGGAAAATCACCTCAGAAATAAGACAAATATGGACCAAAATTTCACCAACTAGATGGTGAATGTCCAGTAAAAATTTGAGAACCAAATTATTTCAGAAAGACCTCGAACAAACTCTAGAAACACATTACTAGAACATAAGATCACTAAAGCAAGCAATCCAAAATTCGTCTTGCCTCTAATGTCAAAGTCCACACAGCAATTGAAAATCCTTTCCTCATCAATTTATCAGGAAAAATCAAGGAGAAAGAGATCTGGTAGAAGGCCAAAAATGGTGAAGGAGATGAAGAAAAGAGTGAAGCCTTAACTCATGAGAGAATGACTTTCGGAGAGAATTTTGGATCTAACGTTTAATGTACAAAATGTATGTATTTTCTTGTGCTGGACAACCTCCCTCTCTGCATCTATATATAGAGTGGAGATGGTGTGATGCCAAGGTGGAATCACACCCTCCTCAAGGTAGGGGTGCTATCTAAGCATGCCAACTTACAAGTATCTTGCAAGTTGTATGTTAATTTGTGTTGAATTTGAATTTAATTTGGAATCTACATTTCATCTCATCAAAAGTCTACCTAATTAAATTCTAATTCAGCACCAAATGAACAATGCATTTGAATTCTCCCTCCAAAATCAATTCATGATTTTAAATAAATTAAACACTTTCATTTAATTAAACTTTGACTTAACCCTTAAGCCAACTAGCTTAATCCTTTAAGCTAGATTTTGTTTACTTAACTCTTCAAGTTAACTTTATCAATTGATAGTCATGAGGCACCAAATTAAATTAACATTTAATTTAATTGGTTTTAATTTAACTTCTGAAATTAATTAGATCAATTAACAATTAAATTGATCAAGCCAAGATGACTAAAAATTGTGTCAATTGATTCCCTCAATTTTCAGCCACCTTGGAATTCTTCTAACACTTAAAAAATTCTCCTCAATATTTAGGATTGCCAATTAGGTTTTGTGTGTGACCTATTAAGTTCTACCGCTCATTGGACATGGGCTCACAACCTTTGTGACTTTAGAATAACATATATTCACATTAGCTTAAACTCCTTTAAATTGACCGACTCCATTAAATTAATCTTTATTAATTGAAGAATACCCAATCTCCATGGAAGATGTCCAACTTCAAGCCCATTAAGCCCAATAATTGACCGAATGATGCTTTTGGTGAACTATTCTAGCTTTATGCATACCATGTAATTACGGTCATTCTATCTCTTATCTCCATGAAAGAGGCCTAAGGCAAGATATTTGTTGACTTCATAATAGCCTCGATGCTATGCATCTATTCTTAATGTTTGATTTTGGTTTGTGACCTCATCTTTGGAAAACCCTTTTTCTAAATTGTCACATTGTCTTAACCAAAGACTCCTTAGAATTGATCATCATAGAATGCATAGGAGATGCACTCATTTTTCACAAAGATGAGGAGTCAGATCCTATCTTGAATCTCATAAACCTCCATATCTAAATTGCTCATGCCCAATCACCACCAGAACACCTGTTAAGTGGCTAAGTTGGACCCGAAGCATAATAACCTAAACACAAAGTTACAATGCATCTTCAGGTCAAAGAACTAATTATATGTGGTAGCTTAAGCTAAAGAACTAGCCACTACTGACTTGCCACTATGGCTATCTAGTGTATTCTTTGTGTAGGTCTCTAATGCCTTGTTCTCTAACAAGCACCAACTACTATGCACCCATATCATATATGGTTTGTTCATGGAATGGAGTAACATCCAACTCTTAGATTTTGCATTATTAGTGCAAGTCTATCTGAATCTTAGATGTCCTATCTCATAAGATTCTATGACTTGGGATATTTATGATCACGACCATGTAAGACTTATTCTACGATCACCACCCAATGTGTGACCAAGTCCTATAATCTTATGTGATCTAGGGGCTTCAACCAAATGCCAATGAAGTAATAAAAGTATAAGATGAAGATGGCCATTTATAAGAATATTATTCAATTAAGATTATATCACAAGTGAAATAGTTTTTCATGCCAATCTTATTGGCTTGGGGGGCGTTAATCCAACAATCTCCCACTTACTTTAAAGCTAATTTCCCATAGTATTGAAACTTATCTTCATATGATGTCTTTCAAATACCTTTTGTGGTAGGGGTTAAGATAGTGGTTCTGCTATATTCATTTTTGAGGCAATTTTATCTACTCAGTTGACACCTCTATCAATTAATATCTCATATCAAATGATATCACAATTACTATATTTGGATTGTTGATGAGATCTTAGCTCAAGTCTTGAGTTGTCTTCCAAAGACAACAATGGGCTCATGCATGCTACATATCACATGCAACGCCTAGATGAAGTTTCTATCCAAACATCTATCTTTGCAATTTCCAAAACCACAAATTCATTCGCCTTAGTGCTAGAATCAACTATGGTGTCTAGTTTGGAACTCTTCCAACTTACCACACCACCATTAAGGTAAAATATAAATCCAAAAATAGATTTTCGATCATCTACTTGTGAATGGAAACTTGAATTCCTAACCCTTTAGGTTTCAATGTAGGTTTGTGTGGTACTAGGGTCCAAATATTTTCATAAAAAGTTGAAAAACCTACTTTACACAAAAATCCCAAGGAGCAAAACATGCATGAAATTTAGATTTGGAAAGAGAAAATACCTTGTTGATGGCAAAAATAAATAGCAAGAGTCAAACTCTTTTCAACCGTCAAATGGGCTCTTCACCAGCGCAGTAGAGTCACCACTATTTTTCCCTTGGATAAACTTCTATATTTAGGCTGAAATTTTAAGTGGAACTCCTCAACCATTTTAAAATTATATAATACAAATTTTAGGCCTATTAGAATTCCAGAGGTACTCCAAGTAGAGGCAAAAACCAGCTCTAAGAAACAACTCCATTCAAGAGCAAAAAGCAACCAAACTAGGTTGCCTCTAATGCAAACATCCACACATCAAATCAATGGCCTATTCTCTATAGAAAGGCTGTAAAATCTGCAAAGAATGAGAGGAAGAAGGCTAGGAACATTGTGGTGGAAAGAAGAAGGAGAAGGAGAGAGTGATCTAAGGCTAACAACTTAGATTCCTACTACATATTATTCTTAGGGGAAAACCATACAAATGTGCGCACCTCACAGACCATATGGCCGACCACTCCAGTATGCCTATATATAGGAGTGGTCACACACCTCTCGCAAGGAGGATATGCCAAGTGTCCCTTGCTTAAGTGGCTACTAACTTTGTGATTAGTCAATTTAATTAAACCACAAATTTTCTCTAATGAAATATTTTACAATTAAATTCTAATAATTATTCCTATTAAATGAACTTCTCATTTAATAATTATCCCAAACATTATCTCTCCAATTTAATTAAATTAAACACTTTAATTTAATTAATATCACTTGACTTAACTCTTAAGTCAAAGCGCTTAACATTTTGAGCTAGTCAAAATTAACTCAATCCTTAAATTAATTTCGACTAATTGATAGTCATGTGATATCAATTAATTAATCTTTAAATAATTAATCTTAATTTAATTCTTAAATTAATTTAACCAATTTAACATTTAATTTGATCAAGTCAAAATAATTACAATTTTGCCTCCTAAAAAAAAGGGTCATGAATTCTTTTACTCTTAGAAAATTCACCTTCCTTCAATGGGCCATTTTATTGGCTTTTGTATATGACCCATTAGGTTCTACCATTCATCAGACATGGGCTTACAACTCCTTGTGACTTTGGAATATTAAATATTCATGTTAGTTTAAACTCCTTTAAACTAAGCGACTTAATTTAATTAATCTCATTAATTGAAGAGTGCACAATCTCCATGGTCAATGTCTGACCTCAAGCCTAAGGAGCCCAACTAATTGGCTGAAATGAATGCTCTTGAAAAACCATTCTAGTATTATGTATACTATGCAAATACAATCATTCCGACACCTATCTCCTAAAAGAGGCTTAGGGCAAGATATTAGTCGGCTCCCTAAGAGCTTTAATTCTATATTTCTATTCTTAATGTTTGATTTTATTGTGTGACCTCACCTTTGAAAAACTCTTTTTCCAAATTATTGCACTACCTTGCGCAAGATTTTCGGAATTGATCATCATAGAACACATTGGAGGTGCACTCGCACTTTAGAAAAATGAAGAGTTAGATTCCTTCTTAGATTTCATGAAACCTACATGTCTAGTAGCTTTTGCCCAATCCTTACATGAGTGGCCCATTAAATGACCATGGAATAGTTAAAGCATAAGGGCCAAACATAAGGCTATCATGAGTCAAAGGACTAATATTATACACCAGTGTAAATGGGAAAACTTATAATTACCGATATGCCACTTCGACTATCTAGTGGATTCTTTAGGTGGGTCTTTAGTGCTTTGTTCTCTAATAAGCACCCACCAGCATGTATCCATATCTCATATGGGAGTGCTCATTGAATGGAGCAACATCTAATCAATGGATTTATGCATCATTAGTGCAAGTCTATTTGGATCTCAGATGCCATGTCTCATAAGATCCTATGACTTGAAAGATTTATGGTCACGACCATGTTGGACTTATTCTATAATCACCACCCAATGTGTGATCAAGTCCCATAGTCTTGTATGATCTATAAGCTTTATCCAAATACAAGTGTAGAAAATAAAGAGCATAAGATGAAGATGACCATATAATGAATATCATTTAATTAAAATTATCTTACAACAAAATAGTTTACAAGGCCAATTAAATTGGCTTATGGGGCACTATTCCAACAATCTCCAACTATTCCTAAAGCCAATGCCATGTGGCCTTGAGACCTGTCTTCATAAGATATCCTCCAAAGACGTATAACTTTTAGGGGTTAATATAGTGGTTCTATTATATCTTCTTTTGAGGTAACATTTATCCACTCAGTTTTCACCTTTATCAATTGATATCATATATCAAATGATAATGTATTTAATATGTCTGGATCACTGATGTTAGATGAAGTTTTTATCCAAAAATCTTCCTTTGTGGTTTCCAAAACCATAAAGTATTTCACCTTAGTGGTTATCTAGGCCATAGTGTCTAGTTGGAACTTTTCCAACACACCATGTCGCCATTAAAGCTAAATATACATCAGATTGGAAACTTAAATTCAAAAACCTTTTAAGTTTCAATTCTCCACCGCCGTATACCAAAAACATATTCTTAGTTCTTTTTAAGTACTTAAGGATTGCTTTTACAGCTATCTAGTGACTCTCACCAGGATTGAATTGAAGCTTAATTGTAACACTTTGCGAGTGTGCCCATTTGTTCTAGTACATTGAATTGCATACATTATGCTTCCAATAGTGGAGGCATAAGGTATGTGAGATATTCTTCATTTCTGTTCCTCAGTCTTGGGGGCCATAGACTTTGAGAGATGAATGCCATGTCCCATGGGAAGGACTCCTCTCTTGGATTATTCCATACTAAACCTTGTTAGTATTTTATCAATGTATGGGGTTTGGGAAAGCTTCAGCATTCTCTTTGATCTATCTCTATAGATATATATTCCTAATACGTAGGATGCTTTTCCCAAATCCTTCACACAGAATTGAGTAGATAACTAAGCTTTAGTACACTCTTAACATTCTTACCTCATTCCTAATGAAAAGGATATGATTGACGTAAAGCACAATAAAGTGTACGCTATTCCTACTAGCCTTCATATACACACATGGCTCATACATATTTTTGACAAAGCTAAAAAATTTAACTATTTTGTTAAAATATATGTTCCAACTTCAGGATGCTTGTTTGATTCCATAAATAGATTTCTAGAGTTTGCAAACCTTTTGCTCACTCTCTTTGGATGTAAAGCCTTGTGGTTGCTCCATATTGATTTCTTCTTTAATATCACCATTGAGAAATGAATTTTTATATTCATTTGCCATATCTCATAGCATAATATGTGGCTATGGCAAGTAAATTTCAAATAGACTTAGGCACAGCAATCGATGAAAAAGTTTTTCTTGAAATTGATATCGAGTCTTTAGGTGTAACCTTTTGCCACCAATCACGCCTTAAAAGTTACCACTTTTCCATCAACTCAAAGCTTTCACTTATAGATCTACTTGCAACCAACGTGAACTATTCGCTTTGGTGGATCTACCAAAGTCCATACTTTGTTTGAGTACATGGAGTCCATTTCAAATCTCATGACTTCTAGCCAATGTCCCAAATTTATGCATAACATAGCTTTCTCACATGTCTTTAGATCGTTATTCAATTGTCCTGTCTCATGTAGAAATTCAAACCTTTTGGGTTGCTTCTTGATCTAGCCCAACTTTCTTAAAGGTTGTGTATGAGGCTCTTGCAATTCTTTTCTTTCCACTGCTTGTGGGATTTCTTGACCATCTTGAACTTTATCAAGTTTAACAACACCCTTTCTATCTAATAGAAATTTCTTTTCAAAAAAATAGGCATTTCTTGAAACAAACACTTTTTGTTCTGATGGATCATAGAAGTAATAACCCATAGACACTCAGGGTATCACACAAACCTATATAAGGTGGATCTGCTATCCAACGTATCTCCCACTGTCTATCTCATGTACGCGGGAGATCTCCAAACCTTAAGATATTAAAAGGAGGGTGCTTTGCCATACCATATCTCATATGGTATTTTTGGCATCAACTTTGAAGGTACTAAATTTAGTAACCTCACCACCATTTCTAAGGTGTATCCCCAAAAGGATACAAGCACATTGGAAAAGCACATCATAGAATGTACCATGTCCAACAGGGCACAATTTCTCCTCTCAGCTATTATATTATGTTGAGGTGTGCTAGATGGAGTCCACTAAGAGAAAATCTCATTCATCTTTAGATAATTTAAAATTTTAGTACTTAAGTATTCACCCTTTCGATCCAATCAAAAGGCATTAAAATTAAGTTATTTTTTCTTTTCTATTTCATTCTTGTACTTTTTGAATTTTTCAAAGGCCTTGAACTTGTACTTCATAAGATACACATGTCCAAACAGACTATAATCATCAGTGAAGGTGATGAAGTAAGAATAGCCTCGTCTTCCACTAACTCTTAGTAGACCACAAACATCTGTATGGTTCAAATCTGAAGGATTTGTGCAGCGCTTCGTTTGTCCTACGAAAGGAGACTTGGTCATTTTTCCTGTCAAATAAGATTCACAAGTAAAAAGGTCCTTAATGCCACTAACTTTTAGTGCTTTAAGAGCTTCCATCTTGTTCATCCTATTTTAGGAGATATGCCCAAGTCTAGCATGCCAAAGAATGGCATCTTCTTGGTTATCCAATTTTTTTTGTTTGATTGAACACGCATTAGTGATGTTTGAGAATCAAGTATGTATAATCCGTTGATCAATATACCTTTAGCAATCAAAGAACCATTCCTTAATGCTTTCAAAATTCCATTTGATATAGAGAAATCAAATCCTTTACTATAAAGAATAAAATTTGAAATCATGTTCTTAATAAGATTCGGTACATAATAAACTGGATTAAGCAAAATATTAGAATTCTCCAAGTTCAACTTAATAATCCCTTGGACCATGGTTGCAACTCTTACCCCATTTCCTAGGTGGAGGATCATATCCCCTTCTTGCAGACTCCTTCTTCTTTTCATCCCTTGTAATAAATTACAAAGGTGAGAACCACATGCGGCATTGAATGCCCATGAGGAAGAACTAATCATGCAATGCATTTCAATTACAAATATACCCTTCTCAAGGGTTGCAAGATAGGCCTTGTAGTTCCACTTCTAATGCCTTTTTTCACCACAGTGGAAATAGTTTGCATCAGTCTCAACCTATTGGCATAGTGCCTTGTAAGCCAATGAGATTGGCCTTGTAAACTATTTCACTCGTGGTACAATCTTAATTGAATGATATTCTCGATATGGCCATCTTCAACGTATACTTTATTTCACTTTACTAACATTTGGATAAAACCATTAGATCACCTATGACTACAAGACTTCATTTAGTGACCATAGAATAAGTCTCACATGGTCATGATCTTAAATCTTCCAAGTTATAAGATCTTATAAGATGAGGTATCTAATATTCGGATAAACTTGCACTAACGATACATAAATCCAAGGGTCAGATATTTCTCTATTCTATGAGCAACTATATGAGATATAGGTGCTTGTTAGAGAACAAGGTACTGAAGACCCATCGGAGATCCATTAGATAGTTATAGTGGAAAGTTGGTAGTGGCTAGTTTTCCTATTTATGCTAGTGTATATTATTAGTCCTATAACTTGAGAATCCATGGTAACCTTGTATTCAATCCTTATGATTTAACTTATCCTTGACCACTTATTTGGTCTTTTGAGTTGAGATTAGGTATGAGCTACTTGGCATGGAGGTTTGTGATATCTACGATGGAATCCAACTCCTTGCTGTTGTGAAGAATGACTGCATCTCATATGTGCTCTATGATGATCATTTCTTAGAAATCTTTGCGTAAGGTGGTGTAATAATTTGAAAAAGGAGTTTTCTAAAGGTGAGATCACATTATAGGGATCGAATATTAAGAATAGAGACATATTATCAAAGCTAATAGGGAGCCGACAAATATCTTGCCCTAGGCCTTTTTTGAGAGATAGGAGACGAAAGGACTTCAATTTTCATGGCACGCATCAAGCGATAATGGTTCTCCAAAGTATTCATTTTAGCCAATTAGTTGAGCTCCATGGGCTTGATCTTGGATGTCAACCATAGAGATTGGATACTCTTCAATTAATGAGATTAATGAAATTGAGTTGACTAGTTTATAAGGAGTTTTAGACTAGAATAAATGTAAGATATTCAAAAGTCAGAAGGCATTGTAAGCCCATGTCCAATGAATGGTAGAACCTATTAGGTCACACATAAAATGCAATTAGTTTCCTAATTAATGGAGAGAATTTTCGAAAGAGTTAGAAAATAGTATCTCCTAGTGGAATGATTTTTGTGGCCAACTTTGAGGGTCAATTTTGGCTTAATTGATTTAAGTGTTTAATTAATTAATTAATTTAAGAGTTAAATTAGACTAATAATTTAGGAGTTAATTATTTGGTGCCAACATGACCATCAATTGGTCAAGTTAGATTAAAGAGTTAAGTTAACGAATTTAGCTTAAGGAGTTAAGTTAGTTTGACTTAAAGAGTTAAGTTAAAGGAAAAAAATTAAATTAAAGAATTTAATTTGATTAATTAAGGAAGAATGAATTTTAGAAGGAAGAATCAAATGAGATTTAAGATGGCATCTTAATTAATTTGAAATGAGATTCCAAATGTATTTAAGATGCAAATGAAATTCAAATGAAATTTGGATAAATATTTTACCACCTAAGCAACCTCACTTGGCTGCCCCCTGCGCCCCTCATGCATTATGTGATGCCAACTTGGCATCACACATTTTTAGCCTCTATATATAGATATAGAGAGAGGACGTCATGCATATCAAAAATGGTGTGAAGAAATAGATTATTCATTTTCTTCCAAAACATTTGAAAGCTAACATTTCATGTTGAAGGCAAAGCTTCTTTCTTCATCTTCCTACACCAAATTCAGCCTCCATCATCACCAGATCTCTGGTCTTACTCCATCTAAAAGACTAGAGATCTAGGAAGATCTCATTAGTGTGTGGACTTTTTCAACCGAGGCAATGTGTGTGACTTGCTCAATTTTTGGAGATTCATCTATACGAGGCCAACTTTGTGTTCCAGGTGGAAAATTGGTCTAAAATTTTAACTAAAAGTTATCCAAGGTGTTGGATATCTCCAAATTATTTTCAGAACTTTGGAGGCAATTTAGTAGGGAGATCATTGCAATCTTCTCATTGCGCTACTAGCAGATAGATTCTGTAATCAGTGAAGTATTCACATGATTCTTCTTGGATTTGCTCATTAAGGTAATCCTATATCTAAATCTAAATCTTATGCATGATTAGATCCTTGATTAGCTTGTAGGCACTAGTTACTTTCATGTTTTGAAGTTTTGATATTAGATCCTAGTGCCTTACTAACCTTTATAACCTTATTCTTAACCCTACTAGAATTTTTCTCGAGTTGCTTTCCTTTGGAAGAAGAACTTTTCTTCCTCTTACCTCCTTTTCTTAGGCCTTCTGGACCTTTTGACTTAGAGAAAAAAGTAAACATTAGAGGCTTTTCCCTTTTCATCGTCACCTTAGTTGTCACAAGCATATTCACCAATTCGTTGATCATAATCTTGCTTGGACATATTAAAGTTCACAATGAGTTGATGGAGTGATAGCGGCAATGACTGAAGGATCAAATCCACATAGAGGTCATTATCCATGATCATGTCGAGTTGCCCAAGCTTTTTGATAAGTCCATTTATCTTAAGCCTATAATCATGAACACTCAAACCATCTATCATCCTTAACCTAAAGAGCTCTTTTGACAATGCGAACTTTTCATTTCTCAATTGCACACCATACAACTCTTGCAGGTGCTTATAGATCTCACTTGTATGCCTTATATACTCATGAGTCTTTTGGAGCTCATTGGTCATTAATGCCATCATGAGACACCTAACTTGCATATCATCATCTACAAACTTAGTGAACACTTTACATGCCTTATCAAAAAGGTTATCACCTAATGTGTCCAACAAACTTTGATCTAGGACATAAGTTCTTTTTTCAAAGTCAAGAATTATCTTAAGGTTTCTCAACCAATCTTGGAAGTTAGGCATAGTAAGTTTATTGATTTCCAAAATATTTGCGAGTGGATTTTTTGCCATTTTATTTTTGGAGATTTCAAAAATCTAAAAAAGGCAAAAAAAAAGTATAAGCATGTGATTGAAAATTGATATTAAAAACATGTTCCTGGTCTTTCAAGCACATTTTTCTCCCATTATTTTATCAAATCCTTCACCCCTTGGAAGAATCTGGGAAATCTCATTTCCTAGGGAATCAAGATCCCAAGGATTTGCAAGTAGACCCTTGATCAAGTGCCGTCCATGAGCAATCGAAGGGTAAGAAACTTTTGCTAATTGTATCTCATGCAACTCTTAATGTATTTTACTACACTTTTCATATTGACCCACATGATCATATGCCATCTATACTACTAAGTGTGTAAGTCTAACCCACTAATCACACTTTGATTCAAGACGGCCTCATAACATCCCCATGATCAAGTGCCAATGCGTAAGGGTTTTTAAGTCAAAAGTGCATCTAATACTAAGTACATGCTCACAACTTTCCTAGTAAGTGTGACCCCTATAATCGAGTGCCATCACTCAAAATTGATAGCATCATCATGGCATACACTATTGGTGGAAGGCATGGATTAATTAAAACTCTTTTAATTTACATCATTTTGACTAGATATTTGAAAATACTTAGATATTCTAAGTGGGGGGCTTTTGCTTGCAAAGATCACATCATTTTTTATCTTCTTATTTAGGTTCTCTATATTCTAATTATGCATCGCAAACATCAATAGGATATGAGAAGCGTAAATAAGTAAATAGCCTAGCATACTTCTAGGGTGAGATGACCATAAGCCTAACTTAGTGATCCATTTATATCCATAGGTGCATCACTTTAGTTGATTTTAAGTAGGTTGAATTAAACTAAACTATTACATGAGAGTATTCCATATATTCATGGGTCTTCAAATGGCCTCCACACCTCCATAGGACTCCTTGCTTCATGAAACATTTGCATAAATGGAAATCCCCACTTCTACTAGTTCTACTCTCATAACTTTTACAAGATAGAACAAGAGGCATGCAATCCCCATTTAACACAACCCGTTTCAACAATTGTAATAAATAAAATTAATATTAGAGGCTCATGATCATCCCCATTCATTCATCATTCATTCAATATTAAAATAAACAACAAATAAACCATGAATTAACATCCAATCCCAATAATTAAGTGCTAATCACATTAACAAATAATTGATCATGCAAAAACAAGTATAACATTTATGTATCATATTTTTGCCATATTTAGAGATCAACTTAAACAAGTTTTAAGAGCAATCAAATGCGTCCAACATATTTTTGAGAGTTTGCGCAAGATTTGTGCAACCATTATGTGCGTTAAACACTACCTTGGTCACAAAAGAAACCTAAAAAGTTCAAAATTCACTCAAGACCAAATTGGGTACTACTGGCCGAGGCTAGCTCATGGTTAGGTAGCAACCTTTGGGTCACAACCTTGCCTAGAGCTGCCAACTACCAGCAACACCCTTGTTTTAGGGTCAAGTGTAAATCAAGCTATTTTTGGCTTAACGTTTGTTCACCAAGATTTTTAGAACAACTTTTAAACATCAAAACATACAATATGGATAGAGATTTTAGATTAAAACATATTTTAAAACTAAAATATTAGGTGCCCAAAGATGCTTGAAAAAATAGTTTAAGCAAGAATCGTATTTTTCAAAAATCTCTAATTATATGCGATCTTATTAGATCCAAAAATGACTAAAACAACTTAAGGCCATTCATAACATCCTATATCAAAATATAACATTCACCAATGTCAAATCAAAATTTAACATCAAAAAATTGAATCAAAGCATGCCTATCATATGATTTAACAATTAAAGCACACAATAACATAGTTCAATCCATCAATCAAAGAGCCACAATCAAGATCATCCATACATTCCATAAAGTTTCGTGTGGTACTAGGATCCAACTATTTAAAAAAAAAAACTAAATAAACTAGCCCACACAATACCACAATTATATAGACATGCATAGGATTCAAATTTAGAAGAGGAAAATACCTACGTGAAAGTAGAAAATTCGAAGAGCAAGAAAACTCTCTTCAACCATCAAATAAGCTTTTCACTGGCGCAGTAAAATCACTATCGATTTTCTCCTAGATGGACTCCTCTATTTCTGGCTAAAATTTTTATTTGAACTCCTTTACCCTTTGAAGATTCTTTAGTCTCAATTTCAGGCTGAGCAGAACACCAAAGGTACTCTTAGAAGAAGTAAAAATCGACTATCAGAAACTACTCTATTTGAGAGTAAAAAGAACCAAAATAGATTGCCTCTAATGTGAACATCCACAAACTAAATCTATGGCCTATTCTTTATAGAAATATGGGAAAATATGTAGAGAATGAGGGGAGGAAGGCTAGGAACATTGAGGTGGAAGGAAGAGGAAGAAGGAGAGAGTGATGAGAGTCTAACAACTTAGATTCCCTCTACATAATAATGTTGGAAGAAAATCACACAAAATTTGCACACCTCACATACCTCTGGTCAACCACTCTACCATATTCATATATAGGAGTGGTCACACACCTCCCACAAGAAGGTGATGCCAAGTGTCCCTTGCTTAGGTGGCCACTAACTTTGTGATAATTAAATTTAATTGATGCACAAATTTCATCTAATAAAATATCTTGCAATTAAATTCTAATTCTTATTAAATGAACTCTTCATTTAATAATTCTTCCAAAAATTATCTCTCCAACTTAGTTAAATTATACACCTTAATTCAATTAATAATTGTTTGACTTAACTCTTAAATCAAAGTGCTTAGCAATTTAAGTTAATCAAAATTAACTCAACCCTTAAATTAATTTTGACTAATTGATAGTTATGTGACATCAATTAATTGATAGTTAATTAATTGATCTTAATTTAACTCTTAAATTAATATGACCAATTTAACAATAAATTGATCAAACCAAAATAACTACAATTTCGCCTCCCCTAAAAGCTGTTCATGAATTTTCTAACTCTTAGAAACGTTTCCTTCCTTCAATAGAGCATGTCATTGGCTTTTGTCTGTGACCCATTAGGTTCTACCATTCATTGAACATGGGCTGACAACTCCTTGTGATTTTTGAAATATCAAATATTCACTTTAGTTTAAACTTTGTTAAACTAAGTGACTCAATTCAACTAATCTCATTAATTGAAGAGTACCCAATCTCTATGGTCGAGTCCAACCTCAAGCCCATGGAGCCCTACTAATTAGCTAAAATGAATGCTCTTGAAGAGCCATTCAAGCATTACGCATACCACGCAAATATAGTCCTTTTGTCTTCTATCTTCTGAAAGATACCTAGGCAAGATATTTGTTAGCTTCCTAATAGATTTGATACTATGTTTCTATTCTTAATATTTGATTCGCTTTGTGACCTCACTTTTGGAAACACCTTCCTAAATTGTCACATCACTTTGCACAAAAATTTCTTGCAATCAATCATTATAGAACACATAGGAGATGCACTCACCCTTCACAAAGACGAGGAGTCGGATTCTATCTTGGATCACATAAACCTCCACGCCAAGTAGCTAACACCCAATCTCAACCTCAAAAACCAACTAAGTGGTTAAGAAAGAGTTAAAGCATAAGGAGCAAACACAAGGTTATCGTGGATCCTCAGGTCAATGGACTAATAATACACATTAGCACAAGTAGGAGAACTAACCATTACCGACTTACCACTACAGCTATCTAGTAGATTCTCCAGTAGGTTGTCTAGACCATATTCTCTAATAAGCACTTATTAACATACACCAATATCTCATACAGTTGCTCATGGAATCGAGTAATCTCCAACCCTTGGATTTATGCATCGTTAGTGCAAGTCTATCTGAAGTTTAGATGCCCTATCTCATAAGATTCTATAACTTGGAAGATTTAAGATCATGACTGTGTGAGACTTATTCCATGGTCACCAAACCAAGTCCCAAATTCATAAGAGATCCAAGGGCTTAATCCAAATGCTAGTGAAGTGAAACAAAGCATAAGATGAAGATAGCCATGTAAAGAATATCATTCAATCAAGATTGCACCATGAGTGAAATAGTTTACAAGGCGAATCTCATTGGCTTGTAAGGCACTATTCCAACACTCCAACCCATCATATGGATCAAGTACATGGTGATTTTGATCAGTTCTTCAAAAAAAGCAAGCATCCAAGCCAATTAAAATTCAAATCCATCAATGAATATGTCTCCTATACCACTTGTAGGTTTGTGTGGCACTAGGGTCCAAATATTTTCATGAACGCTGATAAAACTAGTCCACACAAGCACTCCAACAATCAAAACATGCATGAAATTCTGATTTGTAAAGGGAAAATACCGTGGTGATGGCCAAAACGAAGAGCAAGAGTTAAACTCTTTTCAACCATCAAATGGGCTCTTCACTAGCGCAGTAGGATCACCATCGTTTTCCCCTTAGATAGACTTCTCCTTTTAGAGTGAAATTTTTAGTGGAACTACTCAATGCCTTTTAGATTCTACAGTCCAAATTTAGGCCAATCAAAACTCCAGAGGTACTCCAAGTAGAGATAAAAAGGGGCTGCCAGAAACAGCTGGAATCAAAAGCAAAAAGCAACCAAACTAGATTACCTCTAATGCAAACGTCCATGAACCAAATCAATAGCCTATTCTCTAAAGAAAGACTAGAAAATATGCAGAGAATGAGGTGAGGAAGATTGGGAATATTGTGGAGGAAAGAGGAGGGAGAAAGAGAGTGTGATGGGAGGCTAACAACTTAGATTCCTACTATACAATATTCTTGGGAGAAAATCACACAAATGGGCGCACCTCACACACCATATGGCTAGCCACTCCACTATATCTATATATAGGAGTGATCACACACCTCCCACAAGGATTTAATGCCAAGTGTCCCTTGCTTAGGCAGCTACTAACTTTCTGATTAGTAAATTTAATTGAAGCACCAATTTCATCTAATGAATGTCTTACAATTAAATTCTAATTCTTTTTCTTATTAAATGAACTCTTCATTCAATAATTCTCCTAAAAGTTATCTCTCCAATTTAATTAAATTAAATATTTAATTTAATTAATAATCATTTGACTTATTTCTTAAATCAAAGTGCTTAACATTTTAAGATTATCAAAATTAACTCAACCCTTAAATTAATTTTAACCAATTGATAGTCATGTGACATCAATTAATCAATATTTAATTAATTTATCTTAATTTAACTCTTAAATTAATTTGACCAATTTAAAATTTAAACTAATCGAGTCAAAATGACTACAATTTTGCCCCCTTAAAAAAAGGGTCATGAATTCTCTAACTCTTAGAAAATTCACCTTCCTTCAATAGGCCATTTTATTGAATTTTGTGTGTGACCCATTAGATTCTACCATTCATTAGACTGCGCTCACAACTCCTTATAACTTTGGAATAGTAAATATTCAATTTAGTTTAAACTCCTTTAAACTAAGCGACTTAATTCAATTAATCTCATTAATTGAAGAATACCCAATCTCATGGTCGAGTCCAACCTCAAGCCCAAGGAGCACAAGGAGCAAAACTAATTAGCTGAAATGAATTCTCTTGAAGATCCGCTCTAGCATTACGTGTACCATGCAAATACGGTCCTTTCGACTACTATCTCCCGAAAGAGGCTTAGGGTAAAATATTAGTCAGCTCCCTAATAGCCACAATTTTATGTTTCTATTCTTAATGTTTGATTCTATTGTGTGACCTCACCTTTGGAAAACTCCTTTTCCAAATTATCACACCACCTTACACAAGGACTTGTGGGGATCGATCATTATAGAATAATAGGATATACACTCATCCTTCACAAAGACATGGAGTTGGATTCTTTCTTGGATCTCACAAATCTCCATGCCCAGCAACTTATGCCTAATCCCTTCTTGAGTAGCCTGCTAAGTAACTAGGGAAAAGTTAAAGCATAAAGGCCAAACACAAGGTTACCATGAATCCTCTGGTTAAAAGACTAATATTATGTACTAGCGTAAGTAGGAGAACTTGTCACTACCAACATGCTACTTAGGCTATCTGGTGGATTCTCTAAGCAGGCCTTTAGTGCCTTGTTATCTAACAAGCACCCACCAACATGCATCCATATCTAATATGGGATTTCTCATGGAATGCAGCAACATTCAACCCTTAGATTTATGCATCATCAGTGCAAGTCTATTTGGATCTTAGATGCTCTATCTCATAAGATCCTATAACTTAGAAGATTTAAGATCACGATTGTGTAGGACTTATTCCATGTCACCTCCCAGTACATGACCAAGTCCCATAATCTTGTGTGATCTATAGGCTTCATCTAAATGTAAGTGAAGAAAATAAAGAATATAAGATGAAGATAGCCATATAATGAATATCATTCAATCAAGAATATCTTACAATGAAATAGTTTACAAGGCCAATCAAATTAGCTAACGAGGTACTATTCCAACATTCAATTCTCTATTGCCATATATAAAAAACAACTCCTTAATCTTTCTTAGGTAGTTAAGGATCATTTTTATAGCCATCTAGTAACTCTCAATGGGGTTGCATTGTAACTTGCTCTTAACACTTAGAGCATGTGCCACTTCTAGCTTTGCACATTAAATTACATACATTATGCTCCCTATGGTTGACACATAAGGTATTTAGGACATTTTTTATCTCTTCGCCTCAGTCTTTAGGGCTATAGACTTAGAGAGATGAATATCATGTCCCATGGGAAGAAATCTTTTTCTTAGATTCTTCCATATTAAACAGCTTTAGTATTTTGTCAATGTATTAGGTTTGGGATTACCCCAACATCCTCTTCGATCTATCTCTATAGATACGTATTCCCAATACATACGATATTTCTCCCAAATCCAACATGGATAATTGAGTAGACAACCACACTTTAGTACACTCTAACATGCTTATCTCATTCTTAATGAGATGTCATTGACATAATGTACAATAAACCATATGCTATTAGCCCTTTGTATACACAAGGTCTATACATATTTTTGACAATTAGACTTTCCAATCGAAACATATGTTCCAAGTTTGAGATGCATATTTGAGTCCATAAATGGGTCTCTGGAGTTTGCAAACCTTTTGTTCACTGCCTTTGAATATAAACCTTGTGGTTGCTCCATATATATTTCTTCTTCAATGTTACCATTAAGGAAAGTGGTTTTAACATCCATTTGTCATATCTCATAGTCATAATATGCGCCTATGGCAAGAAAAATTTGAATGGACTTAGGCATTGCAAGTGGTGAAAAGGTTTTCTCAAAATTAATATAAGGTCTTTGAGTATAACCTTTTACCATTAGTCGCGCCTTAAATGTCTAACCTCTCTATCGACTCCTAGCTTTCGCTTATAGTCCTCTAACAACCAGTGGGAAAGATTCCCTACAATGGATCTACTAAATTCTATACTTTGTTGGAGTACATGAAGTTTATTTTGGATCACATGGCTTCAAGCTAATATCCTGAATCTATATCCAACATAGCTTCCTCATAGATCTTTGGATCTACATCCATTTAGTCCATCTCATGAATAAATCTAAAAAATTTTAATTGTTTCTTGATTCAATCTGACCTTTTTGGGGGTTGTGTGTAAAGCTCTTTAATGAAAATTTATTTCTGCCGCTTGTAGGATTTGATGATCATCTTGAACTTTATCAAGTTTAACAACAATACCTTTTGAATCTGATAAAAAAAAATTTCCAAAAAGGTGCTATTCTTCAAGAAAAAAACCTTTTGTTTCAAGGGATCATAGAAGTAATAACCCATAAACTCTCTAAGGTATCCCACAAACTTTTATGCGTGAGACCCCCAAACTATCTCTCATTAACCTCTCCATATATGCGAGAGACCCCCAAACTTTTAAGAAATGGTAAGAGGGTGCTTTGCCATACTACATCTCATGTGGAGTCTTTAGCATGGCATCTGAGGGTACTACATTTAGTAGTATTGCAGCCATTTTTAAACCGTAACCTCAAAAAGATATAGACACATTGAAAAAGCTTATCATGGAATGTACCATATCCAACAAGATATAATTTATCCTCTCAACTACTCCATAGAGTTGGGGTATGCCAAGTGGAGTCCATTTTGAGAAAGAGTCCTATTCTTTTTTACATAATCCAATAATTCGATACTTTAGTATTACCCTCCTCAATTCGATTTAAGAGTTTTCATACTAAGTCCTTTTTGTTTTTCCACTTCACACATATACTCTTTGAACCTTTCAAAAGCTTTAGACTTGTACTTCATAAAACACACGTGTCCAAACTGAGCATGATCATCGGCGAAGGTGATAAAGTAAAAATAGCTTTCTCATGCACTAACTCTTAGTAAACCATACACATTCATATGGAACAAATCCAAAGAACTTGTGCTTCACTCCAATTGTCCAACAAAAGGAGCCTTGGTCATTTTTCCCTTCAAACAGGACTCACAAGTTGGAAGTTCGTTAATGCCACTAACTTTAAGTTCTTTGAGAGCTTCTATCTTGTTCATCTTATTTTTTGGAGATATACATAAGTTTTGCATGCCATAGAATGGCATCTTATAGGATATCTAATAATTGCATACTTAATTGAATGTGTATTAGTAATGGTTGGGAATCTAAAAATGTATAATGCTTTGTTAAGTGTGCCATAAGCAACTAAAAAACCAATTTCTTTAACACCTTAAATTTCTCATTTGATATAGAAAGATCAAATCCTTCACTATCCAATGAGAATCGAGATATCGTTCTCAGTAATATATGGCACATAATAACAAGAATTTAATATAATTATGGAGTTTCCCTAAGTCTATCTTATTATACACCTTCGGCTTAGGCGACAACTTTTGCTCCTTTGCCAGGATGTTGGATCATATCCATACATCACTTGATTTTATTCTTTTTTCTATTCTTTGTAAAAAATTACAAAGATAAGAACCACATGCGATATCATATATCCATGAGGAAGAATATATTCATAAGTGTACTTCAATAAAGAACATACCCTTCTCAAGGATGCCAAGGTATTTTTTGCAATACCACTTCTAATGGCCTACCATGCCAAACTAGAAACAAGTGACATCGACTTTATCCTCTATAATCTTCTTAATTTCTCTAGATACCTTTAATAGTTAATTTTCATAAGAGGAAGAACGTTTTTTCTTTTTATCTCCCTTTTTAGAACCCCTAGGGCCCATAAACTTGAAAGAGGAAACAAGTGTCAAAGGTTTGCCCTTATCATGGTGTTCTCCTTCTAGATCAACACTTTGATCAATAAAACTCAGTGAGGATGTGAGGATCAAATTCTCATGAAGATCATTGTCCATCACTACATCTAAGTTGAAAAGCTTCTTTAAGCTTAATCATCTTTAGATTGTAGTCGACGACATATGACTTCACATGCATCCTAGCTTGAAAAATTTCCTTTGATAATATGAACTTCTTATACCTTGTTTGCTTTACAACTCTTGTAAACTTAAACTAAGGTACTATTTATGTATCTTTGAGATTTTTGAAGTTTGCATATGAGGCAATGGGATAGGCCAATCCTTAACCCAATTCATGAACCTTTCACGTATCTCTCAATATCTACTATAATCCCATTGGATGATAAGCGCTATGATATAGGATATTTATCCATTTCTCAGAATATAGAAAACTTTGATGTCTAGTCAAGCATGGAAGTTTGGTCCAATTAGTTTATTGATTTCCAAAATAACGTTGAGTGGATTTTAGCCACTCTTGACATTTCACAAATCATTAAAGGTGAAAAAGAGAATATTAGTATGTGATTGAATGTTGATATTTTTAAAACATGTTTATGATCTTTCAAGCATGCTTTTCTCCCATTATTTTATCAAATCCTTCACTCTCTGGAAGGATTCAGGAAATCATATATCCTAGTGAGAATCAAAACTCCAAAAACTTGCAAGTAGACCCTCATGACCGTGTGCCATCCATGAACAATCTTAGAATAAGCAATACTTGCTAGTTGCATCACATACAACTTTTGATATATTTTACTTCACTCTTTATGTAGACCCACGACTCGTATGACATCTACACTACTAAGTGTTAAATCAAACCTACCAATCAAGCTTTAATTTAAGACCGCTCCACAACATCCCCCATAATCGAGTGCCAATGTATGGAAAGCCTTAAATCAAAGATGCATCATGTCCTAAGTATATGCTCACAGCTTTTTTTCTAAGTGTGACCCATATAACCGAGTGTCATCACACAATTTCAGTAGCATCGTCATGGCATATACTATTAGTAGAAGGCATAGTTTAGTTAAAACTCCTTTTAATTTATATTCATTTTGACTTAATATTTTAAAATACTTAGAAATTCTAAATGAGAGGATTTCAGACTTGCTTGCCAAGATCTCACCAATTTTATCTTCTTATTTTGGCTTTCTATATCCTAATCCATGAATCACATACATCAATAATATATGGAAAGAAAAAATAAGTAAATATGCCAGCATGCTCCTAGGGTAGGATGACCATAAGCCTAACCAAGTGATGCACTTAGAGCTATTGGTGCATCACGTAGTTGATTTTAGGTAGGTTGATTAAACTAAGCTATTACATGAGTATATTACTATACATTCATGGGTCTTCAAGCCTCGTTGGATCTTCTTTGCTCTTTGTAACTTTTACAAGAGAAACAAAAGCTCACTCCTAGTAATTCTACTCTCATAACTTTTACAAGATAGAATAAGAGGCAAGCACATCTCATTTAATACAACCCATTTCAATAACTTTGAAATTAATAAAATCAATATTAAAGGCTCGTGATCATCCCTATTCATTCATCATTCATTCAACAATTAAATGAACAATAAATAATCCAAGAATTGACATTCAATTCCAATAATTAAATACTTATCATATAACCCTTTAAGCTAGATTTTGTTAACTTAACTCTTTAAGTTAACTTGACAAATTGATATTCATGAGGCACCAATATTAACACTTAATTTAATTGGTCTTAATTTAACTTCTTAAATTAATTAGATCAATTAAACAATTAAATTGATCAAGCTGAGATGACTAAAAGTTGTGTCAATTGATTCACTCAATTTTTAGCCACCCTGGAATTCTGATAACACTTAGAAAATTCCCCTCAATATTTAGAATTGCCAATTAGATTTTATGTATGAGTTTGTCCCATTAGGTTATACTATTCATTGGACATAAGCTCATAACCTTTGTGATTTTAGAATATCATATATTCATGTTAGTTTAAACTTCTTTAAACTAATTGACTCAATTCAATTCATCTCTATTAATTGAATGGTACCCAATCACCATGGTCAATGTCTAACCTCAAGCCCATGAAGCCCAATAATTGGCCGAATGATGCTTTTGGTGAACTATTATAGCTCTATACAATCCATGTAAATACGGTCTTTCGTTCTCCTATATTCATGAAAGAGGCCTAAGGTAAGATATTTATCATCTCCCTAATAGCCTCGACGCTATGTATCTATTCTTAATGTTTGATTTTGATTTGTGACATCATCTTTGAAAACTACTTTTCCAAATTTTCACATTGCCTTGGCTAAAGACTCTTTGGAATCGATCATGATAGAACGTATAGGAGATGCACTTGCTCTTCACAAAGATGAAGAGTTGGATCCTATTTTGGATCTCAAAAACCTCCATGTCTAAGTAGCTCATGCCTAATCACCACCAAAACACCCACTAAGTGGTCAAGATAGAGTTAAAGCATAAGGACCTAAACTAAGTATGACACCCAAGCAGGGCAAAAGTGAGGAGATACCCCCTATCACTGTCCCCCGATCCCCATCATAGGGAATTTTTTGCCTCTATCCCCATTCCCCAAACCCCCATGGGGATCTCTAAAATTATTCTATTTTTTTATTTTGTGTATACAATGGACTGAAAAATAAAGAATAATCTCTGTGCACATGATTAAAGTAGCTCTAAGTCGTAATTTCAAGCACAATCAATTTTCAACAATAACATATTTCCAGAAATAAATTCAAAAATTTTGTATACTTCCAGCTACAAATAGCATTGATGAGGTACTATTCAATCAAGATTTTATCACAAGTGCAAGTTTATTCGAATCTTAGATACCATGTCACATAAGATTTTATGACTTGGGATATTTAAGATCACAACTGAGTAAAACTTATTCCATGATCAGCACCTAGTGTGTGACCAAGTCCTATAGTTTTATGTGATCTCGGGACTTCAACCATAGGCCAGTGATGTAATAAAAGCATAAGATGAAGATGGCCATTTATAAGAACATCATTCAATCAAGATTGTATCACAAGTGAAATAGTTTATCGTGCTAATCTTATAGGCTTGCGAGGCACTATTCTAACACATGGAACGGCATACATTGTGCTACCAATAGCTGATGCATAAGGTAAGTGGGACAGTCTAAGTCTCTTGTTGTCAATCTTTGGAGCTAAAGACTTGAAAAGATAAAGATTGTGTCCTATAAGGATGAATCCTTTCTTGAATTCTTCTATACTAAACCTCTTAGGTATTTTGTCAATACATGATGTTTGGGAAAGCCCCAACATCCTCGTCATTCTATCTCTATAGATATGTATTTCCAATATGTATGATACTTCTCCTTAATTCTACATGGAGAATTGAGTAGATAACCATACTTTAGTACACTCTAACATTGTTCTCTCATTCCCAATGAAAAGAATGTCATCGATTGTATACTACTCCTTCTAGCCTTTTTATACACATAAGGTACATACACATTTTTGAAAAAGCTAAATGATTTGATCATCTTATTAAAATATATGTCCTAACTTTGGGACATTTGTTTTAGCCCATAAATAGATCTCTTGAATTTGCAAACTTTTAGCTCATTCCTTTTAGATGTAAAAAGTTATGGTTGCTCCATATAGATTTCTTCTTTAATGTTTCCACTGAAGAAAGTGATTTTCACATTCACTTGCCATAGCTCATAGTTATAATATATAGTTACAGTAAGTAAAATCCTAATGGACTTAAGCATTGCGATCGGTGAAAAAGTTTTCTTGAAATTAATACTAGGTCTTTGAGTATAACCCTTTGCCATTATTCGCATTTTAAAAGTCATTACTTCTCCATTGACTCCTAACTTTGCTTATAGATCCACTGCAATAAATAGGTACTATACCCTTTGTAGATCTACAAAAGTTCATACTTTGTTAAAGTACATGGAGTCCATTTTGAATTCATGGCATCAAGCTAATATCTCGAGTCCATGTCCAATAAAGCTTCCTCATAAGTCTTTAGATTGCTATCCGAGTAGCTTGTCTCATAAAGGAATTGAACCTTTTAAGTCACTTCTTGATTCAGTCCAACCTTCTCAGAGGTTTTGTACGAAGCTCTTGTTACACAAGGTGTATCGACTATACAACTTGTTTCTCACTAGCTACTTGATATAAACGAAAGAGCCCCAAACCTTTAAGAAAGAGCAATAAGGTGTTTTGCCATTCCACATTTCAGGTGGCATTTTTGGCAATGAATTTGAGAGTACCATATTAAGTAGCCTCACCATTGCATCTGAGGCATATCCTAAAATGGATATAGGTGCATCAAAAAAAGGTACAATTTCTCCTTTAGCTATTCCATTTGAAGGTTTGTGTGGCACTAGGTCTAAATATTTTTAAAAAGGCTAAATAAACCAGCCCACACAACACCATAAGGATCCAGACATGCATAGGATTCAAATTTAGAAAAAGAAAATACCTAGGTGAAAGTAGGAAATTCGAAGAGCAAGAGTCAAACTCTTTCCTACCGTCAATTGAGCCCTTCACCAGTGCAGCAGGATCACCATCATTTTTCCCTTGGATAGACTTCTCAATTTGGGTTGAAATTTAACTTGAACTCCTAAACCTTTTGAATATTCTACAGTCTAAATTTCAAGCTAATCAGAACTCCAGAGGTATTCCAACCAGTGGCAAAACCTGGCTGCTAGAAACAGCTCCAATCAAAAGCAAAAAACAACCAAACTAAATTGCCTATAATACAAACATCCACAGACCAAATTAATGGCTTATTCTATATAGAAAGATTGGAATATCTACTAAGAATAAGAGAGGAAAGGCTGAAAATATTGTGGAAAAAGGAAGGAGAAGGAGAGAGTGTTGGGAGACTAACAACTTAGATTCCCACTACATAATATTGTTGGGAGAATATCACTTGAAATGTTGCTCAACTCATGCCTCATTTGGCTGGCCAATTTCCATATCTATATATAGAAGTGGTCACACACCTCCTTCAAGGAGGTGATGCCAAGTGTCCCTTGCTTAGGTGGCTACTAACTTTGTGATTAGTGAATTTAATTAAAGCACAATTTCATTGAATGAAATATCTTACAATTAAATTTTAATTCTAATTCTTATTAAATGAACTCTTCATTTAGTAATTCTCCCAAAAATTATCTCTCCAACTTAATTAAATTAAAAACTTTAATTTAATTAATAATCATTTGACTTAACTCTTCAAACGCTTAACGTTTTAAGCTAGTCAAAATTAACATAACCCTTAAATTAAGTTTGACCAATTGATAATCATGTGATATTAATTAATTAACCTTTAATTAACTGATCTTAAATTAATTTGACCAATTTAACATTTAAATTTATCAAGTTAAAATGACTACAATTTCACCTCATCCAAAAAAATGGTCATGAATTTTCTAACTCTTAGAAAATTCACCTTCCTTCAATAAGTCATTTTATTGGCTTTTGTATGCATGGTTCTACCATTCATTAGACATGGGCTAACAACTCCATATGACTTTAGAATATTAAATATTCACTTTAGTTCAAACTCCTTTAAACTAAGCAACTCAATTCAATTACTCTTATTAATTGAAGAATACCCAATCTCCATGGTCAATGTCCAACCTCAGGCCCATGAAGCCCAACTAGTTGGCCGAAATGAATGCTCTTCAAGAACCATTCTAGTATTATGCGTACCATGCAAATACAGTCCTTCCATCTTCTATCTTCCAAAAGAGGCCCAAGTTAAGATATTAGTCGGCTCCCCAATAGCCTCAATACTATATTTCTATTCTTAATGTTTAATTTCATTGTGTGTCCTCACCTTTGAAAAAGTCCTTTTCCAAATTTTCATATTGCCTTGTGCAAGAATTTCTGGGAATTGATCTTTATAGAACACATAGGAGATGCACTCGTCTTTTACAAAAATAAGGAGTCGGATTCCTTCTAAGATTTTACAAACCTCTATGTCCAGCAACTCATGCCCAATCCCTACCTGAGTAGCCTGCTAAATGGCCAAGGAAGAGTCAAAGCATAAAGGCCAAATATAGGAATACCATGGATCCCCATGTAAAAGGATTAATAGTATGCACTAGCATAAGTGGGAGAACTTGCCACTATCGACATGCCACTTCGGCTATCTAGTAGATTCTCCAAGTAGGTCTTCCGTGCGTTGTTCTCTAACAAGCACACACCAATATACATCCATATCTCATATGGGATTACTCATGGAATGGAGCAACATCCAACCCTTGGATTTAAACATCATTAGTGTAAGTCTATTCGAATCTTAGATGCCCGATCTTCTAAGATCCTATGACTTGAAAGATTTAAGATCACGATCATGTAGGACTTATTCCATGTTCACCACCCAATGCGTGACTATGTCCCATAGTCTTTTATGATATGTGGGCTTCATCCAAATGCAAGTGAAAATTAAAGGGCATAAGATGAAGATGGCCATATAATGAATATCATTCAATTAAGATTGTCTTACAATAAAATTATTTACAAGGCTAATCTAATTAGCTTGCAAGGTACAATTCCAACACTACTATGTTAGGGTATGCCAGGTGAAGTCAATTGAGAAAGAATCATATTCTCTTTTAGATAATCCAAGAATTCAGTGCTTAAGTATTCTCTCCCTCAATCTAATCAAAAAGCTTTAATACTTAGTCCTTTTTACTTTTCTACTTCATTCCTATATTTTTTAACTTTTCAAAAGCTTTAGACTAGTACTTCATAAGGTACATATGTCCGAACTAAATATGAACATCAATGAAGGGAATGAAGTAAGAATAGCCTTCTCTTGCCCTGACTTTTAGTAGGTCACAAACATCCGTATAAATCAAATCCAAAGGATTTATAGTCGCTCCTAATACAAGATAGCCCAATAGACCCAATCCAATAAACTATCAACCTTAGAGAAGGCCTTTAAGCTAACTTAACATGTACAGCCCCACAGTGCTTCTAGTCTCAGCTGGATTAGATCACTCGACCACAACTGCCTAATCAAGTGGATTGCTCTCGATCATACCCAACAGAGGCTTCAATCCACTTTGTCTGTTCAACCATCTCTCTAGTCAACTGCCTAATTTGTTTGATGATTGTCAACTAGAGTGTTCACTCTGACATTGACTCATATTCTTGCCGCATTTAATGCTCTGACAAGCAGTGTGCCCCCATATTAATGGCGCGTGCCATCTAGTACAGTCTCTGCCACCAACTTTGGTAGAGAAGCGCACCCCTAGAATACTATTCATCCTGAAAAGCAAGAGATAATGCCACTTGAAATAGTATTGGGATTGGAAATGACTAATAATCCTCAGGCAAGGACAAGAGCCATTTACACTTGATAGGGGTATCTTAGACATATCATCTACCAAGAATAGGCTATAAATACCTTACTGCCAGCCAAACTCCAAGTAATGCTATATACATTATACACTCTTACTTGATACTGGATTACCTCAATTTGACTAATACTAACTTGAGTATCAGAGTGCCTTAGCCGAGAGCACCTTGACTAGTTTAACATTTGCTATTGGTTGTAGATCTCAGACCTCAAAGAATATTACTATTGGATTGTTCGACTTCTCTGGTCAAAATCAATCCAAACACTATCCTATTCACTAAATACAACTTTCAACCTTATTACGTTGGTGCTGTCTATGGGAACCCTAAGAATGTAACTTAAAAAAATGGTGAACACTAGAAGAGCTGCATTCAAGAGGTAGGATAATAGAAGGTCAGCATCTCCACCTCCCCCTTCGTAGTAGCAAAATTTTCATGCTCCAAGCCTTAATGCCCCACAAGAGCAAGTTGTGATAGTAACCACGCCTTAGTTAATATAGCTAATCAATGAACAAATCTCTACCCAAATTTTTGCTCAATTTTTCATAGCAGTAAACAGTCATACCACCATGCTTGCTCTAGCTAGAAATGTAACTTCGCAATCACCTCTACTAGAAGAAAGGTCTTTTTGGGATAGTCGTGGTCCCCCAAAGTTCAGGTGACCACCAACTCGATGAGACATTGGCCCAGGCATTCCTAAGGAGAAAAAGGATGATTAAAGCTAAGGGAGGAAATTGTTAAGTCTGTAGACCACTATGTTCGACCTAATCATGCCTTACAACGCAATAGGATCAAACATTCTAAAGATGACTAGCACAAAGAATTGGAAGAATTCATAGATCACACGGCCCAGCTTATTTGAGCCTCGTAGCATGATAAGATCGAGCACACATGACCATATTTTGATGGGAACATTACCTAAGCTAATCGGGAAGAGTGAGAACAAGTCTTCTACCAAGTATAGCAACTGAACAGATGCCTCGATGAGATCTCAAGCAAAAATACTGAGAAGGAACCTAACCCAGAGGGCCCCTAAAGGTTTTATTGAGAGAGATACTCTCCTTTCATCCAGGAGAATATTGATAAGTGCATTGTTGTTGATGCCAAAGTCCCAATCAAACTGCCAATATACAATGACTTAACAGACCCCAATGGGTATTTGATGCAGTTTAAGCATATAATGCAGCTTCATAAGCACAATGCGTACATCCATATGAAGATACTGTGACCACTTTTCAAGGCATAATGCTAGATTAGTTTGTTAAGCTGGAGCCCTCATTGATATACTCTTATAATTAGCTATGTGATAAATTCTTACACCAGTTTGTCAGTCGGAGAAAGGTAAAACTCCCCGACACTCACCGCCATATTATCAAGTAGAATAAGGGAGAATCTCTCTATGACTTTTTTACAAGGTTCAAGGTTCTAAAGATAGACAACCTTGGATTGAGTTCCTAATCAATGTGCTGTTCTTAGGACTCAAGCACAAGGAATCCACTAATGCTTTAGTGTGAGAGTGCACAAGATCGATGGAGGAACTGCTCAACCTAGCAGAGAGATATATAACCCAAGAGGAGATAAACAAGCTAAAGTTCATAAACTCTAATGTCGATAACAAAAAAGTAAAGAGATAAATGACTAGAAACATCGAGAAAGAGGTTGATCTCCAATAAAGCACTTCCATGACTATACTCTGCTAAATATTTTGATGAGAGAGGTCCTGTTTGCCATCTAGCATGACAATCTCCTCAAGAAGTTGAGACGTTGATGGAGATTGAAGCAATGAAAAAATTGAAGAAATATTGCCACTTTCATAAACAAAAGGGGCACGACACATACAAATACTTCAATCTCCTTGATGAGATTGAGAGGCTCATTAGACAAGGCCATCTCAAAAAATATGTGGCCATTGACACCCTAACTGAAGTAGGCAAAACTGATTGGACTCCTCATAGAGAAAGATCAATTAGCCCAAGGAGGGGGAAAAAAGTAAAAAAACCCACCCAAGAGGATCGTCTGCCCATTCGAGGAGTAATTGACATAATCGCAGGAGGTCCTACTAAAGGGGACTTAAAATCAGTAAGGAGGCAGACTTAGAAGAGGATGGAGTTGACTAAAGCCTCACCCATTGAAATGATATTCCATTTTATCAACAAGCGTAGAGCCCATCTCTTTCATTGATAACGACTTAGCCCACCTCGAAGGAAAGAATATCAACCATAAATTTAATTGTCCTATGATAGCCTTTGTTGAGATTGCTAACTTTGTGGTGTTTTAGTTGGTAATAGTAGCTCAGCCAATATCATTTTCCTTTCCACCCTAAAAAGAACGAACTTAGGGCAATTGAAATTTGAACCTGTGCATACCCTCTAGTTAGGTCTAGGGGGTCAAAATTCATTTCAAAAGGTTTCATCAATCTCTCAACGTTATTTAGAGAGACGCCCAAAGAAGAACTTTTATGGTGACTATCTGGTGATTGACGCCCTATTTAATTATAATGTCATAATTAATCAACCAACCCTCAATAATTTATGTGCCATTACCTTGACCTACCATATGAAGATCAAATTCCCGACCATAGTCAGTACGAGGATACTATTTTGTAAAATCAAGAAAGCTTGGCGATGTTATAATATTTCGATAGAGTTGAGTGAGCAAAAGGCTCAACCATAGTTGAAGGTCTTAAGAGATACCTCTGTAGTGAAACCTGAAGAAGTCCAAGCCCATAAGAAGAAAAAGTTGGAAGATACTCAAGTGAAGCCTATCAATGAGTTTAAAACTATTACACTAGAATAACGAAACCCCAACAAGACAACTCAGATTACGATAGATATGGGCCTCTACCCAGAATATTTTATGGTCGATTTTTTGAGAAAAAATATCGACATATTTGCATGAAAAGCATCTAACATTAGGGAATTAATCCTAGTATGATCTTGCATCACCTTGATGTTGACCCCTCATACAAGTCGATCAAGTAGAAAATAAGGACATTTAATGTTAGAAGGACCCAGATCATTGAAGAGAAAGTTAAGAAAATATTAAATGTAGGTTATATTATAGAAATTCAATATCCATCTTGGCTTTATAATATTGTACTCATCCCAAAGAATGAGAAACAATTGCGTACGTGTAATGGTTTCACATATTTGAATAAAGCTTACCCTAAGGATCCTTATCCTTGCCTCGAATAGATTTGTTAGTAGATTCCACTAGTGCTTATGAGTTATTGAGTATGATGGATGCATTCCAAAGCTATCATCAAATATTCATGGCCCTTGAAGATAGGGATAAAACTTCGTTTATAGTTCCTAATAGAGTTTATTACTTTTGATCATACCTTTTGGACTTAAAAATACTAGAGCAATCTACCAGAGATTTATCAATTTTATGTTCAAGAATGAAATAGGCAATTCAATGGATGTGTATGTCGATGATATGATCGTAAAGATGGAAAAGGCTAGGACCATTTTTTCAACCTCAATCATACTTTTGCAATATTAAAAGCATTTGGTCTAAAGTTGAATCAAAATAAGTATATGTTTGAGATTTGAAGAGGCAAATTTTTAGGTTATATGGTCAGTCAACAAGGTATTGAGGCCAATCCACAAAATATTCAGGTTGTTTTAGATATTGCCCTATCTCGAATAGTCAGAGATGTGTAGCGGCTGATCGGAAGGATTATTACCCTTGGAAGATTCTTCACACGATTGGCAGATAAAAGCTTGCCTTTCTTCAAAATTCTTAGGAATTCCAAGAATTTAGATTTCTATTGAAATGAATAGTGTGATCAAATGCTGATCGAGTTAAAATAGTATTTGTCCTCACCCCCTATACTTGTAAAGCCCAAACTAAGAGAAGTACTTCAAATATATTTAGCTATTTTGGAGGCATCGTTCAGCTTAGTCTTGATCTCAACCAGAGATAAAAACTATCATTCACTCTACTATTATAGTAAGTCACTCCAAGGACCAGAGCATAACTACTTGGAGATTGAGAAATTTGCATTAGCGCTAGTCACCGCAGCTTAGAAGCTATGTCCATATTTCTAGTCTCACACCATGATAATGTTGACTAACCAACCATTGAAGCAAGTACTGTCAAAGCCAGATACCTTTAGGAGGTTAAACAATAGGCCATTAAATTAGAAGAATTTGATATCACCTTTTAGCCTCATACAGCTATCAAAGCACAAGTCTTGGCAAACTTCATCGCCGAATGAGTTGACCTGTCTAAGAAAAATAGGGAAGCACTTCTCACTTAGACTTTACACGTTGATAGATCTCTAACCACATATAGAGGGGGAGCAGAAGTGGCTCTCCATTCCCTAGCAGCAGAAGATTATGATTTTGCGATCAAGATTGACTATATAGTTACGAATAATGAGATAAAATACGAGGCCTTCATTGCGGTGATGAGGATGGCACTCGATCAAGGTGTCATGCACCTGACTGTAATTAGAAACTTCTATTTGGTAGCAGAACAGATCAAGGGAAGTTTTGAGGCTAAGAATTCAACGATGAGCTATACTTGGTGGAGGTTAGAAAACTCCAACAATCATTCAAAAAGTTCACCCTCAATCAGGTACCTCAGTCCAAGAATGAGCATACGGATACCCTGTCCAAATTTGTTAGCTTGACCAAAGGCACAAGAGACAGGACAATAACATTTCTAGTTACCAATAGGCCATTGATTGGTCCACTCAAGTAAAACCTGGTAGGGAGCATCGAAGAAATGATCCCTTCGTGGTAGGATCCCAAAAAACTTTACTTAAGTCATGGCACAATCTTCGAAGAAAAGAATGAGGCTTGTTGTCTTTGAGGACAAACTGCCAAGTTTGCGCTCAATGAGCATGGCCAACTATATAAGAGGTCGATCCCTGGACCGCCCTTAAGGTGCTTAGATCCTAACCAGGCCTAGGAAGTATTACATATATCTATGGTAGCATATGCAAAAACCGCTCTGAGGGAAGATCCCTTGCACATAAAATCATTAGGTATGGATACTTTTGGCCAATATTATTAAAAGATACTGTAGATTTTGCTCAAAAATGTACATCCTATTAAGTTCATTTGAACTGACAGCATCAACTAGTTGTACCTATGGTCAATTTTCAAATTTCTTGGCCACTCAACCAGTAGGGGATCGACATTTTAGGCTCCCTACCAAAGTTAACAGTCAACAAAAGTTCATAATCATGGTGGTTGAATATTTTACCAAATGGGTTGAGGCTAAGGCTATCCCAAAGATAACCGACGCAACTATTAATAGTTTCTTCTAAGAAAACATCATCTATCATTTTAGCCTACCTAAGATCCTCATTTTAGATAATTAGACTAAATTCCAAAGCAAAAGTACCTAAAGTTGGTATAAGGCCTTGGGAATCACCTAACACTTTACTTTAGAAGGTAATCCTCAGTTGAGCGGCCAGACAGAGATGACAAACAAAATAATTCTCAATCATTTGAAAGCTAGGATACAAGATACTAGGTCGAGCTAGGCAGACGACCTCCCAAGAGTGTTGTGGGCATACATGACAACTCCCCATATAGCTACAAGCCACAGCCCTTATAGTCTGGTCTATAGGTCTAAGGCAGTTATCCTTTCAGAACTTATTCAACACATAGCTCAAGTCGTTCACTTTCACCTACTCAGGAACACATCAAAATGAAAGCTCAACCTCAAAACTATCGATGAGCAAAGGTAAGAGGCTTACAACACCATGTAACACTATAGGTTAAAGACGGCAAAGAACTATAACAAAGGGGTCAAACTGCACCATTTTGAGGCTGGAAACCTTGTTCTCAAAAAGGTGGAAATGTTTAAGAATGTTGACAAACTCTACCCAAAATGAGAGAGACCCTATACCATGGTGAAGGTCTCAAAGCATAATGCTTACTGACTTGCTAATATAGAAGGGAATGAGCTTCATCACCCATGGAATGCCATCAACCTAAAGAAATTCTACATATGAAATCACATTGTAATCATCCTCATCGTCTGTGATATAAATAAAGTTCTAACAACATAGCTACCATTTGTCTGCATTGTTATAGCTGTATTTATCTCGTACCATTCTAAGTTTCAAGTTGACCCCGTATTCGATGTAAAAGCAGCTTTATGATACCATACAAGAGTTTCAAGTTGATCCCATATTCGTTGAACAAGCAACTTCATTCTGCCACACAAGAGTTTCAAGTCAACCCCATAGTCGATGAACAACCAGCTTCACGTTGCCACTCAAGTTTCAAGTTGACCTCATAGTCAATGAACAAACAGCATTATGCTGCCACCCATGTTCCAAGTTGACCCTCTAATCAATGAACAAGCAGCTTTATGCTGCCACTCTATGTTCTAAGTCAACCTTGTAGCTAACAAAAATGTAGCCTCACGCTGCCGAAACTAAATTTCAAATTAACCTCATAGTCGATCCGAAAATAGCTTCTAGCTTCTGATTCAAGGCTGCAAGCTAAGTTCAAAATCAACCACGCAGTCAACTCAAAGCATCTACGTGTTACCAACTTAAAGCATTTTAGCCCAAACTATATAATTGACCCAGTAGTCGATCAAAAAATTGACCATAAAAAAATAAAAACCAACTATAAAGTTAAGCAAAGTTGTGAAAACAAACTGTTAAATGCGCTTTGGTAAGATCATGCGTATCTCTCAACTCTAACTAAAATCAATAACAAAGTTGTTAGATTTTTTTGCTAACTTAGTTGTCAACGTTTCAACCATAAAATCACGACAGTAAAGTTGCATTCAACAAGAAACATATGAAATTGATTTCATTCGACAACAAAGATATGAAAATGATCTTTCATTGATAGGAATCAAAATGATCTTTCATTGATTGGAAAGTTCATTACAATAGCATTCTATTACAAAAAAATAAAAATAAAAGAAAGAAGAAAAAATAGCAAAAATAGCAAAAAGTAGCAAAGAGTTTGGATATCAAGTCTAGCTCGACCCTGCTTGGTCACCTTCCCATGAGTCTTCATTGGGCTCTGGCATTACCAATACAAGTTGCTAAATGGCTCAAGCTATTTGTGAAAGCCCTACGACGTCGCCCAAAAAGTCAGTTGAGTGCAACACGTACTGGACAATGTTGACCAACCCATCTCTCACTTGGAAAGCAAGGTCCTCAGTCAAGAAAAACTTGCTTGCCAACTCAGCCAGCTTGGCCTCGGCCTTAGCTTATTTTTATTGGGCTTTGGTTAGGGGCTTAATGAGAGCATTTGTTGCAATATCCCTCTTCCCATCCCTAACAATCGCACCCTCTTTCAAATCTAGATAAGGCTATAGCTTCTCATCTAGGGCAAAGCTTATTCTGCTTTTATCGGTAGCCCAAAAAGCATAGCCTAGATACTCAAGCTGCTTTATAGCCTTTTTGTACATGGCTTGAGCATCATCAATGGATAGAACTATGCTCGCGTCTTAGAAAGTTGAGCTTAAAATGAATTATTCCACTACTTTCTGATGCAATGTGGAGAGCATTTGAGAGAAGCCCGAGCCTCCTTGAGTGCATCAGCATAACCGACTGATCAATCAGAGGAGTAGCTCACCTACATGTCCAAGTGAGCCTTTTTCAGCACGAAGTCTATTCAAGTCCTCTCCTTAATAGCCTATACCATTTTTGGTCCTTCGTGTCAAGTTGCTTCTAAAGTTCAACTACCTCCATCATCAATTGATCAACTTGGAGCTGGGAAGACTCAAGCTAAATCTTGAGGGTCTTTAGATCTCCTTCTTCTCATAGCTCCTCACAATCTACCAAGGCCAACTCCAATCGACAATAGAAGTGGATCCTACTTGGCTCACCTAAAATAGAAAGTGTTAGTGAATAATACAACTTTTTGAAAAAAGCACTTCACAAAAAAGTGGTCAACCTCACACTTACCATATTGCTAGGATAGGCTAGAGCCTTGAGTGCGCCAACCTCACTTAGGCCCATGAGTCTACGCTGAACCATGAAAAAGATCCTAGTCATCATCTACTTGAGGGCATCGGTGCCCATCATCCTCAATTGTATGATAGAGATGGAATCAATTACCTCCATGGTAGGGTCAAGTCCAAAGCGGGGAGATTGTAGTTGGGAAAGTTGAAACAAAACCCTATCGCCATGCTTGCTGAACAAGTCGAAGCCAGTGACCACTTTATCTTTACCCTTATCGCCTATCGTCCTCTTAGATACTGAGCCTCTCTACTCAATCATTTATCTTTTACCCCAACCTATAGGACTGTTTCAAACATGCACTTGGGTTGGGCAAGTTGGGGCACCTATTTGATTTAGGGAATAGTAGAGGTGGTGGTTGAGCGGGTTGAGGTGGTGTTCTCTACTATAGAAGCCTATCATTGAGCAGCAACTCAACAATGCTCATCGTTCCTTTAAGCTCTTGCCATAGCCTCTACTTTGCTACAGGCCATTACTTTTTCTCGATCTACAAACCAAAGATAACAAAAACCATCAGAATCGAGCAAAAGATAGAAATCTATAATTATCACAATCAACAAAGATCATTACCTCACCAGTCATGCACAGCAAATCAAGCATGGCTGGTGACAAACTATCTAGCACTAGACATCTTTTTTCAATTAGAATTAAGGCCTCCAAAAAGTGTTGGATCAACTGGGCATTTGGTTCCCTGGCATTTCCACATGCCCCCTCTACCACTCCTTTGGAATGTTAAACTCTCCAAGCCCTCGAACATAAAAAAATTTATTTTTTCCAATCCTAGCCATATAAAGAGAAGAAGGATACCAGGAATTTTAAACATGGACGTACCATCAAATAATAAAACTGTAAATGGTGGTGAAGCAATTAGGAAGGAGTTGGGTTATGCAAACCTCAATGCACACCCAACTATGGTTGGTGCTACAGAAAACCTAAGGCCACACATGAATCCCTCCTCAAACATCATTATGCATCCCTTAGAGGTCGATGCATCCTACTCATGGCACGAGCACTAAAAGTTCATATTCATCAAGGATATGATATATCTCCCTAATTCCAACTAAGTCAGTAAGAGAGATATTAAACACTATTTTCACTATAGTGGTCTAGTGTAAACAATCGACCTTGTGATGCTTGCACTTTGCTAGGGCCAACATTGCCACCAAAAGTAACTCTCTTAGTACTCGAGTTACTGAAGATCGAGCTATCACGCAATGAGCTATCAGAGATACTCTCGCACACCCACCCAAATGCACTTTTACCCCCAAAATCCCCTTAAAATTGTACACCCTTGGACCTAGTATCCTCACTATCTAAAGCACTTGACATCTTTACAAACAAAAATGAAGAAAATTACATGCTTGCAGAAGAACTTACAATGGGTAGCTTGAAAACTCTAAAGTGCATAAAGGATTTAGAGAACTCTAAAAGCAAGAACTTGACCAAACCAACTTCAACAAAAGTGAAAAATAAATATCTCTACCCCACCTATTTATAGGCATTTGGATGTGGAAACCCAAGCGGTAGTAATAATTACACTACTGCCCCTTAGTGCTTCATATTCTGCAATGTAATTGGCCTATTAAATGCACAAAACCATTAAAAACCTTGGTCTAGTATTCAAAAATCCCAATCAAGAGTTCAAAACCCTAGTCGAATATGCATAACCATCATAATCATCATTCCATTACCTACTTTCTACGTCTTCTCATCATCAAGCTTGATCAAAACTACGAGTAAAAGGAACTCATGATATGGGATAGCCCAATAGGCCCAACCCAACAAACTATTAACCTCAGAGATGGCCCCTAGGCCCATTTAACATATACAGCCCAATGGTGCTATTGGACTCAGCTGGGCCAGATCACTCGACCGCAACTACTTGGTCAAGTAGATTGCTCTCGATCGTACCTAATGGGAAGCTTCAAGCTACTTTGTCTGTTCAACCATCTCTCTGATCGACCACCTTATCTGTTCGATGATTGTCAACTAAAGTGCTCACTCTGGCATTGACCTATATCCTTACCGCATTTAATGCTCTGATAAGCAGCGTGCCTTCGCATTAATGGTGTGTGCCACCTAATATAGTCTCTACCACCAACTCTAGCAGAGAGGCACACTTCTAAAGTACTATTCATCCTAGAAAGCAAGAGATAATGACACTTAAAATAGTATCGGGATTAGAATGACTAATAACCCCAGGTAAGGACAAAAACCCTCTACACTTAATATAGGCATCTTAAACATATTATCCACTAGCAGAACGCTATAAATACCTCACTGCCAGCCACACTCCAAGTAATGCCATATATACTATACACTCTTATTCTGCTACTTGATTATCTCAATTCAATCAGTACTAACTTGAGCATCGGAATGCCTTAATTGAGGGCACCTCAGCTAGTTTAACGTTTGTTGTTGGTTACAGATCTCATACCTCAAAAAATATCACTGTCGGATCATTCAACCTCCCTAGTTAAATCAGCCCAAACACTATCCAATTTATTAAATACGAGTTTCAACCTCATTGGTTCTGTTTATTCTACAAAAGGAGCTTTGGTCATTTTTTCCTTCAAACAAGATTCACAAATAGAAAGATCCTCAATGCCACTAACATTTAGTGCTTTGAGAACTTCTAACTTGTTCAGCCTATTTTTAGAAATATGTCCAAGTCTTGAATGCCACAAGATGGCATCTTCTTGGTTATCTAATTTTCTTTTGCTTGATTGAATGTGGATCAATGAAGATTGAGAATCAAGTATGTACAATCCATTGTTTAATGTACTTTATGCAATTGAAAGACCATTTTTTTAATGATTTTAACATCCCATTAGCTATAGAACAATCATACGCTTAATTATCCAAAATAGGAATAGAAATAATATTCTTAATAAGAGATGGCACATAATAACAAAGATCAGGTACAATGCAAACATTCTTTAAGTTTATCTTAACTACGCCTTCAACTATGGCCGTAACCTTTACTCCATTTCGAAGGTAAAGGATCATATCCCTTTTATTGAGATCTTTCTTCTTTCAATCTCATGTAACAAGTTACAAAGATGAGAATCACATTTAGTATCAAATACCCATGAGGAAGAATTTTTCATCAAGTGCACTTCAAGAAAATGCATACCCTTCTCAAGGCTTCCAAGGCAAGCTTTGCAATTCCTTTTCTAATGTCATTTTGCACCACAATGGAAACAAGTAACATCGGTGTTAGCTTTTTCATTCTTCTTGATCTCCCTCAAACTCTTCAATAGTTGCTTTTCCTTAGAGAAAACTTTTCTTTCTTTTACCTCATTTCTAAGGACCCCTAGAAGCCTTAGACTTAGAAAAGAAAGCAAGCAAAAGAGGCTTATCCTTTTTCATAGTCACGTCAATGGTCACCAATATATGGACCAATTTATTAATCACTTCTCTCTTGGACATATTAAAGTTCATAATGAATTGGTCGAATGAGCTAGGCAATTGAAGGATCAAATGTACATAGAGGTCATTGTCCATGATTACTTCTAATTAACCTAGCTTCTTGTTGAGCCCAATCATCTTTAGCCCATATCATGAACACTTGTGCACACATTTATTCTTTGACCTAAAAAGCTCCTTAGACAAAGTAAATCTTTCATGTCTAGTTTGAATACCATTCAATGCTTATAGGTGTCTGTACATCTCATGAGCATGTTTCATGTACTCGTGAAACTTTTAAAGCTCATTAGACATAGAAGTCACTATGATATATCTTGTTTGTAAATCATCACCCACAAACTTTGTGAACAATTCATGTGCTACATTGGTGGCATCATCGCCAATGATGTCTGATGAACTTTGATCAAGGACATAAGTTCTTTTTTCAAAATCTAGATTGATTTTGAGGTTTCTCCACCAATTATGGAAGTTTGACCCGGTTGGCTTATTGGTTTTCAAAATAATGTTAAGTGGATTTTTAACCATTTTGAATTTGAGATTTCAAAAATTTACCAAAGGCGAAAAGAAGAGTATAAGCATATAATTAAATATTGATACGGAAAACATGTTCATGGTCTTTCAAGTATGTTTTTCTCCCACAATTGTATCAAATCCTTCACTCCCTAGAAGAATTTAGGAAATCTCATTTCCTAGTGAGAATTAAGGTCCTAAAGACTTGTAAGTGGACCCTCGTGATGAGTGCTATTCACAAATAATCAAAAGGTAAGCAACTTTTGCTAATTGCATTTCTATGCAACTCTTGATGTATTCTGCCTCACTTTTCATATAGATCCCCTTGATGGATGATGCCCTACATTACTAGTTGTTAAGTCAAATCTATCAATCAAACTTTGATTCGAGACCACTCCATGACATCCCTCGTGATTAGTGCCAATGGATGGAAAACTTTATGAAAGTAAAATAGGCATTAGGATGTATAATTAAAACTTTAAAACATGTAATAATTAATGCCTACAAGTATTATAGGGATCTAATCATGCCTTTTATTCAGATTTAGATAGAGAATTACCTTGATAAGAAAATCCAAAATTAAATAAGTGAACCCTTCATAGATTCCAAATTCTATCTGCTCGCGGCATAGTGGATGTATTGCAAGATCACCCTATCAGATCATCTACAAAAATTTCAAAACATTTACTGAAGATAGCTAACACCATTTAGAATATTTGCTCAAAAATTCAGATCAATTGGCCATCAGGATCATCCTATAGAAATTTGCAAAGTCAGACCTCGCGCAGAGAGCTCTCCAGAAATAAAGCAAGCCATACGTGTAGCCTCTATTGTGCCAGTCCACACACCAATAAAACTTCCTAAATTCTCTAATTCATAAGATAGAATATAACCAGAGAATTGGGGATGAAGAAGGCTAAAATTTTGGTAGGAGGAAGAAGAAAAGCTAAGCCTTCAACACATGAAATGCTAGCTTGCATAAGGGGTTGATTTTGGAGAGAAAAATGAAGAATCTAATTCTTCACATCTTTTGGACACCACTTTCTCTATTTGGCTGGCTCTCATACTATATATATATAGATGTGTCACTATGTTTATATATAGATGTGGATTTATGTGATGCCAAGGTGGCATCACACATTCCACGAAAGAGGGAAGGGTGGGGCAGCCAAGATGTTTAGGTGGCAAGGGAATTCAAATTTCATTTGAATTTCATTTGCATCATAATTACATTTGGAATCTCATTTCAAATTAATTAAGATACCATCTTAAATCTCATTTGAGTTTTCCCTCCAAAAATGCATTCCTCCTAATTAATCAAATTAAACTCTTTAATTTAATTAATTATGATTTAATGTAACTCTTTAAGATTAATTGATAACTTAACTCTTTAAGTTAACTTGACCAATTGGTGGTCATGTTAGCACCAAATAATAAACTCCTTAATTATTAGTTTAATTTAACTCCTTAAATTAGTTGATTAATTTAACATTTTAAATCAATCAAGCCAAAATTGACCTTCAAACTTGGCACCAAAATTTAGTCCATTAGGATAAAGAGGTCTCTTTTCTAACTCCTTAGAAAATTCTCTCCATCAATTAGGAAACTAATTGTATTTTATGTGTGACCCAATAGGTTCTACCATTCATTAGACATGGGCTCACAATGTCTTGTAACCTTTGAATATCTTATATTCATTCTAGTTTAAAACTCCATTTAAACTAGTCGATTCAAATTAATTAGTCTTATTAATTGAAGAGTACCCAATCTCCATGGTCAATATCCAACCTCAAGCCCATGGAGCCTAACTAATTAGTCAAAATAAATATTTTTGAGAACTATCATTGCTCTATATGTGTCATACAAATACAATTCTTCCATCTCCTATCTCCCAAAAGAGGCCTAGGGCAAGATATTTGTCAGCTCCCCATCAGCCTTGATATTATATCTCTATTCTCAATATTTAAATCTATTTGTGTGACCTCACCTTTGGAAAACTCCTTTTCCAATTTGTCACACCACTTTGCATGAGGATTTCTTAGAATTGATCATTATAGAATACATAGGAGATATACTCACCCTTCATAATAGCAAGTAGTCAGATTCCATCTTAGATCTCATAGACCTCCATGCCAAGTAGCTTATACCCAATTTTAACCTAAAAAACCCACTAAGTGGTCATGATGAGTTAAAGCATAAGGATCGGACACAAGGCTATCATAGATTCTCAAGTCAAAGGACTAATAATATGTATTAACATAAGTAGAAGAATTAGCCACTATCGACTTGCTACTTCGACTATCTAGTAGATTCTCTGGTAGGTCTTTAGAGCTTTATTCTCCAACAAGCACCTACTAGCATACACTCGTATCTCATACAGTTACTCATGGAATGGAGCAATCTCTAACTCTTGGATTTATGCATTATTAGTGCAGGTCTATCCAGGTCTTAGATACTCCATCTCATAAGATCCTATAATTGGGAATTTTTAAGATTATGACCATGTGAGACTTATTCCATGGTCACCAAACCAAGTCTCGTAGTCTAAGATGGTCTAAGGGCTTCATCCAAATGCAAGTGAAGTATAATAAAGCATAAGATAAATGTGGCCATATTGAGAATATCATTCAATCAAGATTGCTTTACAAGATAATAGTTTATACAAGACCAATCCCATTGCCTTGTAGGGCACTATTCCAACAATCTCCCACTTGCCCTAAAGCCAATACCTTATGGCCTTAAGACCCATTTTCTCATGATGTCATTCAAAAGCTTTCTACGATAGGGGTTTAGTCAGTGGATTTGCTATGTTATTTTTTGAGGCAACTCTTTCCACTCAAATGTCGCCTCTATTAATGATCTCCCGAATTAAATAATATAGCCTTAATATGTGCTTGGATCCCCAAGGAGATCTTGGCTCTTTAGCTTACGTTATTGCTCCGTTGTTGTCATAGAAGACAACAACTGGCTCAACAATGCTAAGCATTACATTCTACTTTTGAATAAAGTTTTTAATCCAAACATCTTTCTTTGCAGCTTCCAAAGCCACAATATATTTTGCCTCTATGGTTGAGTCAGTCATGGTGTCTTATTTAGAACTTTTCCAACTTATCACGCCGCCATTGGGGCAAAATATGAATCTAAAAGTAGATTTGAGGTCATCTATATTAGATTGGAAACTAAAATCCAAAAACCCTTCAAGTTTCAATTCTTCATAGCCATACACTAAAAAAAAGTCCTTAGTTCTTCTCAAGTACTTAAGGATCATTTTTATGGCCATCCAATGAATCTTATCAAAGTTAGATTGGAACTTACTCGTAACACTTAGCGAGTATGCCACATCCAGTCTAGTACATTACATCCCATATATTATGCTCCCCATTGTGGAGGCATAGGGTATATGGGACATTCTTTGTTTCTTTTGCTTAGTCTTAGGGACCATAAACTTGGAGTGATGAATCCTGTGTCCTATGGGAAGAAGTACTCTTTTGGATTCTTTCATACTAAATCTCTTTAGTATCTTATCAATGCAGGGGATTTGGGAAAGCCGTGGCATCCTCCTTGATCTATCTTTATACATACGCATTCCCAATACGTAGAATGCTTCTCCTAAATCTTTCGTAGATAATTGTGTAGATAACCATATTTTAGTGTACTCTAACATTCCTACCTCATCCCAATGAGAAGGATGTCATCGACATAAAACACAATAAACTGTACTGAACTCTCACTAGCCTTCTTGTACACACATGGCTCATACACATTTTTTATGAAACCAAACAATATGACTATTTTGTCAAAATATATGTTCCAACTTCGGGATGCCTGTTTAAGTCCATAGATGGACCTTTGGAGCTTGCAAACCTTTTGCTCACTCCCCTCGGATGTAAAACCTTGTGGCTTCTCCATGTAAATTTCTTCTTTAATGTCACCATTAAGGAAAGCAGTTTTCACATCCATTTGCCATATCTCCTAGTCATAATATATAGCTAAGGCTAATGAGATCCAAATAAACTTAGGCATAGCGACCGGTAAAAAAGTTTCCTCAAAATTGATACTGGGTGTTTGAGTGTAAGCTTTCACCACTAGTCGCGCTTTAAAAATTACTATTTCTCTATCTAACCTAAGCTTTTGCTTATAGATCTACTTGCAACCAATAGGAACTATTCCTTTTGGTGGATCTTCCAAAGTCCATACTTTGTTTGAATACATAGAGTCTATTTTGAACCTCATGGCATCAAGCCAACATCTCGAATCTATGTCCGACATAGCTTTTTCATAGGTCTTTGGACCCTCATCTGATTGACCTGTCTCATGAAGGAATCCAAACCTTTTGGGTTGCTTCTTGATCCAATTCGACTTTCTCAGAGGTTATGTACTAAGTTTATGCAATTTTATTATTTCCACTGTTTGTGGGATATTTTGATCATCTTGAACTTCATCAAGCTCAATGATAATGCCTTTTCTATCCAATAGAAATTTCTTTTCCAAAAAGTGGGCATTCCTCGAGATAAACACCTTTTGTTCTAAGGGATAATAGAAGTAATAGCCCATAGACTCTCTTGGATATCCCACAAACTTGCACAAAGTAGATCTATTATCCAATTTATCCCCCATTTTACATCTCACGTATGTGAGAGAACCCCAAACTTTTAGATAGTGGTAAGAGGGTACTTTGCCACACCATATCTTATACGGTGTTTTTGGCACTAACTTTGAAGGTATTACATTTAGTAACCTCGCAACTGTTTCTAAGGTATATCCCCAAAACGTTATAGGTACATCAGAAAAACTCATCATAGAAAGTACCATATCTAATAACGTATAGCTTCTCCTCTTGGCTACTCCATTAAGTTAGGGGGTGCAAGGTAGAGTCCATTGTGAGAAAATTCCATTCTCTTTAAGATAATCTAAGAACTCAGCACTTAAGTAATCTCTCCCTTGATTTAATCGAAGGGCTTTAACACTAAGTCCTTTATGCTTTTCTATTTCATTCTTATACTCTTTGAACTTTTCAAAGGCCTCAAACTTGTACTTCATAGAATACACATGTTTGTACTGATGATGGTCATTGAAGAAAGTAATAAAGTAAGAATAGCCACCTCTCCCACAAACTCTTAGTGGTCTACAAATGTCCATATGGATCAAATTCAAAAGACTTGTGGATCACTCAATTTTTCCTACAAAGGGAGCCTTGGTCATTCTTCCCTTTAAACAAGATTCACAAGTGGGAAAATCCTCAATGCCACTAACTTTGAATGCTTTGAGAGCTTCCAACTTGCTCATCCTATTCTTCAAGATATGGCCAAGTTATGCATGCCACAAAATGGCATTTTTTTGGATATCTTGCTTTTTTTATTCGTTTGAGCATGCACTAGAGGAGTGGGAAAATCAAGCATGTATAATCCATTAACTAATGTACCTTATGCAATTAAGGAACCATTTCTCAATACTTTCAACTTCCCATTTGATATTGAAAAATCTAATCCTTTATTATCCAAACTAGGAATAGAAATAATGTTCTTAACAAGATTAGGTACATAGTAAATCGGATGAAGAACAATACAAGAAGCATGTTTCATGTGCCCATAAGTCTTTTGGAGCTCATTAAAAATGAATGCCATCATGAGGCATCTAACTTGTAGATCATCATCCAAAAATTTCATGAACACTTCATGAACCTCATCGATTGCATCACCACCCAAAGTGTCTAATTGACTTTGATCAAGAACATATGTCCTCTTATCAGAGTTAAGATTTATCTTACAGTTTTTTATCCAATCTTCAAAGTTAGGTTCGATAAGTTTATTGGTTCCAAAATGCTTGCGAGTAGATATTTAGCCATTTGTTTGTTGAAGATTTTAAAAATCTACATGAGGAGAAAAAAGAGAATTAGCATGTGATTGAGTTTGATATTAAAAACATATTCATGGTCCTTCAAGCATATTTTTCTCCCACCATTTTATTAAATCCTTCACCCTCAGGAAGAATTTGAGAAATCATATTTCCTAGCGAGAATCAAGACTCCAATGACTTGCCAATGAACCCCTATGACCAGGTACCATCCAGGAGTAATCGAAGGGTAAGCAACTTTTGCTAATTGTATCTCATGCAACTTTGATATATTTTGCCTCATTTTTTATATAGACCCACGTGATCGTGCACCATCTATACTATTAAGTGTTAAGTTAAACCTACCAATCAAACTTTATCTCAAGATGACCTCACGACATCCCCCGTGATCGAGTGCCAATGTGTGAGGGTTCCCAAGTTAAAGTGCATTTTATGCTAAATATATGCTCACAACTTTTCTCCTAAGTATGACCCCTGTGACCGAATGCCATCACTCAAAATTGATAGCATCATTATGGCATACACTATTGGTGGAAGACTTGGATTAATTAAAAATCTTTTAATTTGTAACCATTTTGACTTAATATTGAAAATACTTAGACATTCTAAGTAGAGGCTTTTGCTTGCAAAGATCTCATCATTTTATCTTCTTAGTTAGGTTCTCTATATCCTAATAAGTAAAAATCCTAGCATGCTCCTAGGGTGGGATGACCATAAGTCTAACCAACTGATACACGCAAAGCCATAAGTGCATCACTTTGGTTGATTTTAAATAGGTTTGATTAAACTAAACTATTATATGAGTGTATCCCATACATTCATTGGTCTTCAATTAGCCTCCATGCTTTTGTTGGACTCTTTGCTCCGTGCAACATTTACATGAAATGGAAATCCTCATCCCTAGAAGTTCTACTCTTATAACGTTTACCAGATAGAACAAAAGGCATGCAAGCCCCATTTAATACAACCCATTTCAAGAACTTTGAAACAAATAAAATCAATTTAAATGGCTCATGATCATCCCCATATATTCATCATTCATTCAACAATTAAATGAATAACAAATAAATCTAGAATTAACAATTAATTCCATATATTAAATGCTAATCTCATAAATAAATAATTGAACCAAGCATAACACTTATGCTATTAAGAGGAGATCAACGTTAACTAATTTTCAAAAGTATTCAAATATATCAAACATAATTTTGAGGATTAGCACAACACTTGGGCAACTAATATGTGTAGCGCAAAAAACTTGTTGAGTGTTAAAAGAGTTAAGAAAACAATTCAAAGCTCACCAAATACACCTAAAAATGGACTACCTAGTAGCCTGTGCACACAGCGTGCACTTTTTGCCCGGCCAGCGCCTAGAGGGAGCCGGTAGCCCCCACTTTTAGAGTTCAAGGAATGCCAAGTCCATTCTCCACTCAACTTTTATGCACCAACAATTTTAGCACATGTTCTCAAACTCATAAAGCACATTTCAAATCAATTTACAGATTCAAAACACATTTTAAAACTAGAAATAAAAGTGCTCAAACATGCTTTCAAAAATCGGAAAAAATGTGAATCAAATTCTACAAGTAATTTCTAACATAATTCCAACCAAATTGGATCCAAAATAGAACAAAACTCTTTCAGTCATAAGCTAACATGCTATATCAACATATAACACCAATTAATGCTAAAACATATTTCAACATTAATCACTACGAATTAAAACATACTAAGTACATAAATTAACACTTAAATCACATAACAGCATGCTTTTAATTCATCAATCAAGGAGCCACATACAAATCACCCAAATTCTCAAATCCATCAATTGAATCAAGAATATGGTGATATAGATCAATCCATCACATGAATCAATCAACCAAGCAAAATCCAAATTTAAGCAAGATTAAAGCTATGATACCACTTGAAAGCAAGATAAGCATTAGGATCTATAATCAAAACCTTAAAACATGTAATAACTAGTGCCTACAAGCATTAAAGGGATCTAATCATACCTTGGATTCATATTTAGATATAGGATTACCTTGATAAGCGAATTTGGAATGAAACAAGTGAACAATTCACAGATTCCAAATTTTATTTGCTCGCGGCACTGCGGAAGTATTGCGATGATCGCCCTAGTAGATCACCTCCAAAAACTCCTAAAAAATTACTAAAGATATCTAACACCTTTGAGAATCTTCAAAAAAAAATTTAAATCAATTTTCCATCTGGATCATCTTGGAGAAATTCGCAAAGTTGGACCTCACGTAAAGAGCTCTCCAAAAACTGAGCAAGCCACACGTCTTGCCTCTATTATGATAGTCCACACACCAATAAAACTTCCTAAATTCTCTAATTCATAACTTGGAATAGAAATAAAGAATTGGGGATGAAGAAGGCCAAAATTTTGGTAGGAGGAGGAAGAAAAGCTAAGCTTTCAACACATGAAATGCTAGCTTGCACAAGGGGTTGATTTTGGAGGGAAAAATGAAGAATCTAATTCTTCACATCTTTTGCAAACCACTTTCTCTCTCTGGGTGGATCCCATGCTATATCTATAGATAGATTCGGATTTGTGTGATGCTAAGGTGACATCACACATTCCATGAAAGGAGGGTAAGGGCGGCCAAGATGCTTAGGTGGCAAGGGAATCCAAATTTCAATTGAATTTCATTTACATCTTAATTAAATTTGGAATCTCATTTCAAATTAATTAAGATGCCATCTTAAATCTCATTTAAGTCTTCTCTCCAAAATGCATTCCTTCTAATTAATAAAATTAAACTCTTTAATTTAATTAATTATACTTTGACTTAACCCTTTAAGTTAAATTAGCTTAACTATTTTAGCTTAATTGTTAACTTAACTTATAAAGTTGACTTGACCAATTGATGGCCATGTTGGCATCAAATAATTAACACCTTAATTATTAATCTAATTTATCTCCTTAAATTAGTTGATCAATTTAACACTTAAATCAATCAAGTCAAAATTGACCTTCAAACTTGGCCCCAAAATTCAGTCCATTAGGATAGAGAGATCTCTTTTCTAACTCCTTAGAAAATTCTCTCCATCATTTAGGAAGCGAATTAGATTTTATGTGTGACCCAATAGGTTCTACCATTTATTGGATATGGGCTCACAATACCTTGTGACTTTCGAATATCTTATATTTATTCTGCATTAAAACTCCTTACTTAATTCAGCTAATCTCATTAATTGAAAAGTACCCAATCTCCATGGTTGATGTCTAACCTCAAGCACATGGAGCCCAACTAATTGGCCAAAATGAATATTCTAGAAAACCATCATCGCTCTATGCGTGCCATGCAAATACGGTCCTGCCATCTCCTATCTCCTAAAAGAGGTCTAGGGTATGATATTTATCGACTCCCCATTAGCTTCGATACTATGTCTCTATTCCCAATGTTCGAATCCATTTGTGTGGCCTCATCTTTAGAAAATTCCTTTCCCAAATTATCACACCACCTTGCACAAAGATTTCTTGGAATCAATTATTATAGAACACATAGGAGATGTACTCGCCCTTCACAATAGTGAGGAGTCAGATTCCATTTTAGATCTCACAAACCTCCATGCCAAGTTGCTCATTCCTAATCTCAACTTGAAAGACCTGTTAAATGGTTAAAGGTAAGTCAAAATAAGAGAACTGGACATAAGGTTACCATAGATCCTCAAGTCAAACGACTAATAATATACGCTAGCATAAGCAAGAGAATTAGCCACTATTGACTTACCACTTCTACTATCTAGTGAATTCTCTGATGGGTCACCAATGCCTTGTTCTCTAACAAGCACCCACTAACATGTACCTATATCTCATGCAGTTGCTCATGGAATGGAGCAATCTCCAACTCTTGGATTTAAGCATTGTTATTGTAAGTCTATCCGAATTTTAGATGCCCCATCTTATAAGATCCTACAACTTTGAAGTTTTAAGATCACGGTTGTGTGAGATTTATTCCATGGTCACCAAAGTAAGTCCCGCAGTCTTAGGTAATTAAGGGCTTAATCCAAATGTAAGTAAAGTATAATAAAGTATAATATGAAGAATTCCATATTAAAAATATCATTCAACTAAGATTTCTTTACAAGATAATAGTTTGTACAAGGCCAATCTCATTGGCTTGCAGGGTACTATTCCAACACCTCAAATCAAAGGTACATCAGATGTTAAGTATATTATCACAGCTTTCTAGATAAGTGTGATCCCCATGATAAGTGCCATCACACAAAGATAGTAGCGTCATCATGTCATATACTATTAGTAGAAGGCATGGATTTAACAAAAACTCCTTTAAATTTGTATCCATTTTGACTTGACATTTGAGAATGCCTAGACATTCTAAGTGGAGAGATTTTCTTGCTTGCAAAGATCTTATCTTCTTATTTAGGTTTTCTACATCCTAACCTTGCATCTCATGCATCAATAAGATATGAAAAATATAAATAAGTAAATGCACCTAGCATGCTCCTAGCGTTGGATGACCATGAGCTTTAACTAAATAGTGCACTTAGAGCCATAGGTGCACCACTTAGTTGATTTTAAGTAGGTTGATTAAACATATCTATTACATGAGTGTATCCCTATACATCATGGGTTTTCAAGCTTTCATTGGTCTTCTTTGGTCTTTGCAATATTTACAAGAGAAAGAAATTCTTACTCCTAGTCATGACTTTTATAAGATAGAATTAAGAGGCGTCATGCTCCAATTTAATACAACAATTTTCAACTTCTTGAAACAAATCAAATCAATATTAAAAGCTCATGGTCATCCCTATTCATTCAAAATTTAAAAGAACAATAAATAAACCAAGAATTAGCATTCAATTTCAACAATTAAGTGCTTATCTCATAAACAATTAATTAGCCAAGCATAATAATTATGCCTCATCATTGAAGATTAACTTTAATAAGATTTTAAAAGCAATAAAAAATGTCAAACATAATTTTGAGAACTTGCACAACACTTGTGCATATATATAGCATGATTCAATACATTTTTCGTCACAAAATGAACATAAAAACACACCCTGACTCAAGCAAAATGAACATAAAATCTAACTTGATTACACCTCCTCAAGAATCTAATTCATGCTACTAAAATGTATTTAAGTTAAAAAATTACCTAGATAGCAAAATCCAGTCAAAGAGATAAGACTTGCATGAACTCTTCAATATAGTCTCTTCCTAACACAGCCGCATGTGGACAACTTTTGCCCAACCAAATTCCGACAGAATCGATTGAAATTTCAACATGAGATCACCAACATATCAAACTTTAGTAAAAATTTAGCTCAAAACAAATCTAGGAAGGCCTGGAAAAGGTACTCCAAAGTTTTTGCCCAAACAAAGGATCTCCAAAAAGCAAGCAATCCTAGTGTTTTGCTTCTAATATCAAGATCTACACACCAATGGGCAATCCAAATCTCTCCAATGTCTATTGGAAAATAAAAGAGAGATGAGAAAGGATTAAGGCTGATTTTAGATGTAGGGGATGAAGAGAAATGTGAAGCTCCAACACATGAGGCAACACATGCAAAATTGGAGAGAAAATGAAAGAATCTAACAATTAGATCTAAAATGCATGTATTCACATCACAATGGCTGCCCACCCTCTATATCTATATATATAGATAGAGGAAAGATATGATGCTTAGGTGGCATCACACCACCCTTGCGGTTGGTGCTAACTTACTTGCCAACTTGCAAACAAATTGTATGTGAATTTAAGAAATATTTGAATTTCATTTGGAATTTTCATTTCATCTCGTGAAACATCATCCAGAAAAATTCTAATGCACTCCAAATGAACTCTTCATTTAAACTTTTCCTCCAAAACTAATTCTTCATTTTAATTAAATTAAACACTTTAATTTAATTAATTAACCTTTGACTTAACTTTTAAGTTAATTAGTTTAACTTTTTAAACTAGTTATTGTTAACTTAACTCTTTAAGTTAATTTGACCAATTGATAGTCATGTGCAGTGTTCAAAAAATTAGACCACTCATTGAATTGTAAAACTTACCGGTCACCAGTTCAACCATTAGTTGGACTATAATTGAACCATGATTTTATAATTACACAATATATATTTATATTGTATATATTACTTAAAAATTAATAAAATATCAAAATATAAAACATAAAGAGTTTAAATAATATTCTCTAACATCACAAATCACAATCTAAATTTTTAAATATATCAAGTTTAAAGTTTAAACACATAAATAATTTAACGATAATGAAGCCACTCATCATCATCTTTTCCATCATCATCAAGATTTTTATGAACTTTGTTGCTAGTTCTAGCACTAGTACCAAGATGAACAGCAACATTATGTAAGTTTGTCCCTCCAAAAACCATGCTCTCAAAATAATTTGAATCCAACTCTTCTTTAGAACACCACATGGCAATTGCTCTTCTTCATCAACTACAAAAAAAAATAAAAGAAAAAAAATTATAAAAATCCACTCCACTAACATACTAAATTTACATTCCAACTATAAAAATATAACATGTATGAAAGCAAGATAAGCACTAGGACCTATAATCAAAACTTCAAAATATAAAGTAACTAGTACTTACAAGCAAAACAAGGATCAAATCATGCCTTGGATTTAGATTTAGATAGAAGATTACCTTGATAAGAAAATTCAAGAAGAAACAAGTGAACACTTCACCAGTTTCAGAATTTTCCTACTCGTGGCACAATAAAAAGATTGCAACGATCGCCCTGGCTTGCAGGGTAGTATTCCAATAATCTCCCACTTGCTTTATAGCCAATGTCCTACAGCTTTAAAACCTATCTTCTCAAGATGTCCTTCAAAACTTTTTGCGACAGGGCTTCTGTCAGTGGATCTACTATGTTATCTTTCGAGGCAACTTCTCCACTTGAATGTCACCTCTATCAATGATCTCCTAGATCAAATGATATCACCTCAATATGTGCTTAGATTATTGATGAGATCTTGGCTCTTAAGCTTACACTACCACCCTGTACTTGTCACAGAAGACAACAATTGGCTTAGCAATGCTAGGCACTATATTCAACTTTTGAATTAAGTTTTTCATCCAAACACCTTCCATTATAGCTTCTGAAGCTACAATATATTTTGCCCCTATGGTTAAGTCAGCCGTGCTGTCTTGTTTGGAACTTTTCCAATTTACCGCATCACCATTAAGGTAAAATATACATCCATAAATAGATTTGAGGTCATCTATGTTAGATTGGAAACTAGAATCCAAAAACCCTTCAAGTTTCAATTATTCATTGCCATACATTAAAAATAAGTCCTTAGCTTTTCTTAAGTACTTAAGGATCATTTTTATGGCCATCCAATGACTCTCACTAGGATCATATTGAAACCTACTCATAATACTTAGCTAGCATGCCACATTCGATCTTGTACATTGAATCGCATACATTATGCTCCCTATCGCAGAGGCACAGGGTATTTAGGACATCTTTTATTTCTTCTCCTCAGTCTTAGGCGCTATACACATAGAGAAACGAATGTCATGTCCCATGGGAAAAAACTCTCTCTTAGATTTTGTCATACTGAATCTCTTTAGTATTTTGTCAATGTACAAGGTTTGGAAAAACCTTAGCATCCTCCTCGATCTATCTCAATAGATTCGTATTCCCAACATATAGGATGCTTATCCTAAATCCTTCATAGAAAATTGTATAGATAACCATACTTTTGTGCACTCTAACGTTCCTACCTCATTCCCAATGAGAAAGACGCCATCAACATAAAGTACAATAAACTATACTAAACTCCCACTAGCCTTCTTATACACATATGGCGCATACAAATTTTTTACAAAGCTAAATAAATTAATCGTTCTGTCAAAATGTATGTTCCAACTTCGGGATGCTTGTTTAAGTCCATAAATGGACCTTTAAAGCTTGCAAACTTTTGCTCACTCCCTTTGGATGTAAAACCTTGTGGTTACTCCATGTAAATTTTTTCTTCAATGTCACCATTGAGGAAAATAATTTTCACATTCATTTGCCATATCTCATAGTCAAAATATATAGCTATAGCTAGTAAAATGTGAATAGACTTAGGCATAATAACTAGTGAAAAGGTTTATTCAAAATTAATATCAGTTCTTTGACTGTAACCTTTTGCCACTAGTCATGCCTTAAAAGCCACTACTTCTCAATCTATCCCAAGCTTTCATTTATAGATCCACTTGTAACTAACTAGAACTATTCATTTCGGTGGATCTATCAAAGTCCATACTTTATTTGAGTACATGGAGCCATTTTGGATCTCATTGCATCAAGCCAACATCTTAAATCTATGTCCTACATAGCTTCCTTAAAGGTCTTTGAATCCTCATCTGATTAACCCATCTCATGAAGAAATTCAAACCTTTCGGGTTGCTTCTTGATCCAATCTAATCTTCTTAGAGGTTGTGTACTACGTTTTTCCAATTCTCTTGTTTTCGCTGCTTGTGGGATTTCTTTGTTGTCTAGAACTTCACCAAGCTCAATGACAACGCATTTTCTGCCCAATAGAAATATCTTTTCCAAATATTAGGCGTTCCTCATGATAAATGCCTTTTATTTTGAGGGATTATAGAATTAATAGCCCATAGACTCTCTTTAGTATCACACAAACTTGCACAAAATAGATCTATTATCTAATTTATCCTCTATTGTAGTCTCACGTAGGCGGAAAATACCTAAACCTTTAGGTAGTGGTAAGAGGATGCTTTGCCATGCCATATCTCATATGGTGTTTTTGGCACTGACTTTGAAGGTACTATATTTAGTAGCCTCACAGCCATTTCTAAGGTGTATCCCTTAAAGGATATGGGTACATCAGAAAAACTCATTGTGGAATGTACCATATCTAACCAGGTACAATTTCTCCTCTTGGCTACTTCATTAAGTTGGGGTACGCTAGGTGAAGTCCATTAACAGAGAATCCCATTCTTTTTAATATAATCTAAGAATTAAACACTTAAGTATTCTCCCTCTCGATTTGATTAAAGGGATTTAATACTAAGTCCATTATGCTTTTCTACTTCATCCTTATACTCTATGAACTTTTCAAAGGCCTCAAATTTGTACTTCATAAGATACACATGTCCGTACTGACTATGGTCATCGGTAAAAGTAATGAAGTTAAAATAGCCACCTCTCCTACTAATCCTTAGTGGTCCACAAATGTCTATAAAGATCAAATCCAAAAGACTTATAGATTGCTCTGTTTATCCTATAAAGGAAGCCTTAGTCATTTTTCCCTTAAAACAAGATTCACAAGTGGGAAGGTCCTCAATGCCACTAACTTTTAGTACTTTGAGAGCTTCTAACTTGCTCATCCTATTCTTAGAAATATGGCCAAGTCATGCATGCCACAAAATGGCATTTTATTGGATATCTTGCTTTCTTTTATTTGTTTGAGCATGCATTAAAGGAGTGGGATCATTCCTTATGCAATTAAAGAACCATTCATTAATGTTTTCAACTTCCTATTTGATATTGAAAAATCAAATCCTTCATTATCCAAAATATGAATTGAAATAATGTTCTTAATAAGGTTAGGTACATAGTAAATTGGATCAAGAATAATATAAGAATTTCCTAAGTCTAGTGTTATTATGCTTCAGACCTCAACTGCAACTCTTGCTCCATTTTCAAGGCAGAGGATCATATCCCCTTCACGTAGACTCTTTTTTCTCTTCATCCCTTGTAAGGAATGACAAAGGTAAGAACTACATGCGGTATTAAATACTCATGAGGAAGAATTAGTTGCCATATTCACCTCAAATAAATGCATACCCTTCTCAAGAGGAGCTAGGTAAGCTTTGCAGTTTCTTTTCTAATGACCCTTTTCACCACAATGGAAATAATTTGCATCAATTTTAGCCTTCTTCTAAAATCTCCAGGAACTCTTCTTGGGTTGCTTCTGTTTTGAGAAAGAACTCTCCTTCTTCTTACCTCGCTTACTAGGGCCCCTAAGACCTTTTGACTTAGAAGAGGATGCCATCATAAGAGGGTTTTATTTTCTTATCGTTGCTTCTATAGTCACTAATATGTTCACCAATTCATTGATCATAACTATTTACATGGACATATTAATGTTCACAACGAATTAATTGAACGAGGGTAGCAACAATTGAAGGATCAAATCCACATAAAGGTCATTATCCATTATCATGTCAAGTTGTCCAAATATTTTGATAAGCCCAATCATCTTTAGCCTGTGATCATGGACATTTGCCACTTCACTCATCATTATCTTAAAGAACTCATTAAACAAGGTGAACCTTTTATGTCTTGTTTGAACACCATACAACTCTTGTAGGTGCAATTAGATCTTAAAAGTATGTTTCATGTGCTCATGAGTCTTTTGGAGCTCATTAGTCATGGAAGTCAACATGAGGCATCTAACTTGTAGATCATTATCCACAAATTTCGTGAACACTTCATCAACCTCATTAGTTGTATCATTACCCAAAGTGTCCGTGGACTTTGATCAAGAACATATATCCTCTTATCAAAGTCTAGAATTATCTTAAGGCTTCTCAACCAATCTTGGAAGTTAGGCTCGGTGAGTTTATTTGTTTTCAAAATGCTTGCGAGTGAATTTTTAGCCATTTGTTTGCTGAAGATTTCAAAAATCTACCTGAGGTAAAAAAAGAGAATTAGTGTGTGATTGAGCTTGATATTAAAAATATGTTCATGGTCTTTCAAGTATGTTTTTTCTCCCACTATTTTATCAAATCCTTCACCCCTAAGAAGAATTTGGCAAATCACATTTTCTAATGAGAATCCAAACCCCAATGATTTGCCAATAGACCTCTGTGACCGAGTGCTATCCATGAGCAATTGAAGGGTAAGCAACTTTTGCTCATTGCATCTTATGCAACTCTTGATATATTTTGCCTCACTTTTTATATAGACTCACGTGATCGTGCACCATTTATACTACTAAGTGTTAAGTCAAACTCACCAATCAAACTTTATCTCAAGATGGTCTCATGACATCCCCCATGATCGAGTGCTAATGCGTAAGGGTTCCCAAGTCAAAGGTGTATCTCATGCTAAGTGTGTGCTCATAACTTTCCTCCTAAGTGTGACCCCCATGACCGAGTGCCATCACAAAATTGATAGCATCATCATGGCATACACTATTGGTGGAAAGCTTGGATATTGTTTGACATTAAAAACTTGATTGAGTCTTTTCTATAAAATTCATTCCTCCTAATTAATTAAATTAAACTCTTTGATTTAATTAATTATGCTTTAACTTAACTCTTTAAGATAAACTAGATTAATTCTTTAAGTTCAATTGTTAACTCTTTAAGATAACTTGACCAATTGATGGTCATGTTGGCACCAAATAATTAACGCCTTAATTATTGGTCTAATTTAACTCTTAAATCAATTGATTAATCTAACACTTAAATCAATCAAGCCAAAATTGACCTTCAAACTTAGCACCAAAATTTGATACATTGGGAGAGAGACCCTTTTTTTAACTCCTTAGAAAAATCTCTCCATCAATTAGGGAGCTAATTGGATTTCATGTATGACCCAATAGGTTCTACCATTCATTGGACAAGAGATCACAACTCTTTGTAACTTTTGAATATCTTATATTCATTCTAGTTTAAAACCCCTTTTAAACTAGTTGACTTAATTCAATCAATCTAATTAATTGAAGAGTACTCAATCTCCATGGTCAATGTCCAACCTCAAGCCCATGGAACCCAACTAATTAGCTTAAATAAATATTCTAGAGAACCATCATTACATCACACATGCCATGCAATTACAGTCCTTCCATCTCCTAACTCCCGAAAGAGGCCTAGGGCAAGATATTTGTCGACTCCTAATTAGCCTCAATACTATACCTCTATTCTCAATGTTCAAATCCATTTGTGTGACCTTACCTTTGGAAAACTTTTTTTTCAAATTATCACACCACCTTGCACAAGTATTTCTTGGAATCGATCATTATAGAACACATAGAAGTTGTACTTGCCCTTCACAATAGCGAGGAGTTGAATTCCATCTTAGATCTCACAAACCTCTATGCTAAGTAGCTTATACCCAAACTTAACCTGAAAGACTTGCTAAGTGGTCAAGGATGAGTCAAAGCATAAGGACCAGACATAAAGTTACCATGGATCTTTAGGTCAGAAGACGAATAACATGCACTAATGTAAGTAGGAAAACTAGTCATTACTGACTTACCACTTCAACTATCTAATGGAATCTCTGGTGGGTCTTCAGTGCCTTGTTCTCTAACAAGCGCCCACTAACATACACTCGTATGTCATACAATTGCTCATAGAATGGAGCAATCTCCAACCCTTAGATTTATGCATTATTAATGCGAGCTTATCTGGATCTTAGATGCCCCATCTCTTAAGATCTTAGGACTTGGAAGTTTTAATATCACGACCGTGTGTGACTTATTCCATGGTCACCAAGCCAATTCCCACAGTCATAGGTGATTTAAGGGCTTTATCCAAATGCAAGTAAAGTATAATAGAACGCAAGATAAAGGCGGCCATATAGAGAATATCATTTAATCTAGATTATTTTACAAGGTAATAGTTTGTACAAGGCCAATCTCATTGGCTTGTAGGGCACTATTCCAACAATGTATACTATATAACTTGCTTCAACTCACTATCTAGAGGACATCCTCATTACTGATTCACTCTTGGAATTTCTAAATCCTCATAGAATTCTTTTTCCAACTCCTCACAACTAAGAAAAGGTTCTTCGTCTTCCTCCACAACCTAAAAATTAGTTTTGTCTATGCTTTCATAGTCAATTAGGTCATAATCCTTTTCCTTTGGTGCAATCCTAAAGATATACACATAAAAAATAAATTTAAGTGCATTCTAAAATGAATACTTATGTATATATTCAAATAAGTAGCTTACTTTTGCTTAAGTCTTATGTTGTAGTGAACATATATAAGAAAATTCAATCTTTGTTGTTCAAGTCGATTCCTTTTCTTGGAATGTATCCACTCAAAAATGCTTCAATTCCATTCACATCCAGCTGAGCTACTTGTTTGTCCAAGAATTCTAATTGCCAACTTTTACAAATTTGGTGTACTATGGCTAAACAATCTCTACCATTCATCTTGACAATCAAAGAAAAAAAAATATGCTTATAAGATTTTTAGTAAAAAAGAAATTAAATTATATAATTAGATATGAATTGAAAAATAAAAACATACTAGGTTGAGTGGTCTTGCATGAGTTTATGGCAAGTTCTCATCCAAAGCTCTCTAAACAATCTCAAAGCAACCTTATTTCCTCAATGTATTTTGTTTTTTTCCCATGCCTTTTGTCTCAATCATATCATACACTCCATTCATGATTTTAGGCTTTTGGCAAAAGGATGATTGATCATATAGAAAAGCAAGATTTAACTAATATGCAACAGTGTGGATACTCTTCTTCAAGTGCTTATTCGATCTTAGATTCACAAGCTTTGTGTATTCACATTACAACTCTTTTCTATTCCTAAAAACAAATTTGATTCCTTTTCTAACACGAAGCATGCCCTCATAAACATATCCCACATAGGGTTTTCTATCCCCATCAATAATACACAAAAGATGCATCATAGGCTCCATAATCTTCACAATAACATTACAATCATTCCAAAATTGCTAATCTAAAATTATAGCAACTACTTCTTTTATTTTCTTTTCCCTAAAAAGTCTTGAATCATTGAATTGTTTGCAAGTCACCAAAGCTTTTAAATCATGCATGTGTAAACTTATATTTTGCAAAGTACGAAAAGTAGTAGCAAACCGCGTTTAACTTGGATACACAATCTCTATCCAATCAGGCTTTTTTCTCAACCAACTCAACCAAAAAATGTGATTGTACACAAATTTTGATATCTTTGAGGCTTTTTTGGCAAGCTCAAACACATCTTTTAGTTCAACTACATCTCTCATCAATAAGTTCAAACAATGAGCTACATAAGGAGACTAATTTATGCTAGGATACTTATCACTAATCAATCTTTCTGTAGCCACATAGTTAGATCCATTGTTAGTCACCATGTGAATAATATTTTCACACCAACCCTTTCAATAACTTCTCAAAACAAACTAAATCACATTTGTGCATCCTTGACAGCATCAAATGCATCAATAAAATTCAAAAACATAGTTCCACATGGGCAGTAAACAAAAAAATTGATTATTGATCTATGTCTACCATCAGACAAACCATCACCTATGATAGTGCAATTAGTTTCTTCCCAAACATTTCTAAGACTATCAACAAACAACTGAACCTCTTTCTTTCCATCTTGTAGTAGTGGAATGCAAAGATCACAGTAGGATGGAACCTTGAATCCTAATCCAATTGCAATTGTTGCATCAAACATAGCCTATAAATAGATGGAATTTGTAGCATTTATTAGAATACAAATGTAATAAAAAAACTTAGCTATAGTCATGTGAGCTCTATGTATAGCCCCCTTCGATGCTAATACACTTTCCAAGGTTGGTTGGGAGCCTGGAGTTGTCCTTGGAGCAAAAGCATTAGGAATTGTTGCAATTCCTTTACCATTTGATTTTTGTATAAATGGAGCTCCACCTTGAAGTGTTTTTTCTCTACTCTTCTCTATTTGTTCAATGTTAACAAATTCAGGGGGCACAACTTCTTCATTTTGTGAACCATAAAAACCATATGGATTTTCAATCTCAAACTTTCTTATGCTTGTTTTTTCTTTTCAATAACACCTTTAAGTGATTCTTCCGTTTCACATCTAACATCTAGTGGAACTGATTTACAAGGTCTGATGTCACCCTTCTTTCGGGCAAGATATTATTTCATTCTATGTATGCCAACTCCTTTAGTTACCAATCCACAATAAGAGCAACTAAGATTTTTTCAACCATCATTAGCAATTCGTAGTGAAACAATGCTCCAAGCAATGTTATTTTTTCCACAAACTGAAGAAACTGAATTTTTGGAAGCAGTAGTAGAATCTTACCCAGAACTAGAATCCATGATCCTATTAAAAGTATAAAACAATATACAATCATATTCAAGTTCAAGTTCAAGTTCAAGCATTTATTTAAAAAAAAATCAATTCATATGAAATCTAGTAAGAAGACTAGTAAGAAAATTGAATTAAAACTTAACTAAGTTCAATTAATTAGCAAGCATACAATTTTCCTATAGCATCAATCCTTTTTGACATATTATCAAACACAAGGCATGCAAATATTAGAACTCTTCTCAAATATGCTTATCTTTTGAATCAAGAACCCCACAATCCCATATTAATAGTTACCCATCTCAAAATTTATAGGAATAAATATTTATTCAAGAAGGAATGGCAAGAAAAGTCAAAAATTGAGCAACAATTTTCTCATAGAAAAAGTGAAGAAATATTAACTTTCACGGGTTGGGACTTGTGAAAGATGGCTGAAGTGTATATATACATGTTGCTTTCACCAACTCTGCAGCTCTCGTGGTGAGTCTGGTCTAGTGTCCTTCGGTTTTTGTTGGCACTTAGCCATTCCAATGAAGGCATTAGAGAATGGAAGAGAAGAATGGGAAAAATTGGATTTGGGAATGAATAATGAAGACTTGACATCTTTGACCAACACTTATGTGGCTTTTTTAACTTTTATACTTGTATCTTAGGCTTTCAATTTAGCACCTAGGCAAAATAATTAAAAAAAATTCATTAAAAAAATTAAAAAACCATCATAGTTCCAATAAACCGCTCCCAATTCACTGGTTCAATAGTCAAGCCATCCAAACCAGGCAGATTTTTAAAAAATGAATGTTTTTTTATTTTTCCAATTTTTTCAAAAAATTGGACCAGTTTACCGGCAAATCCAATCTGATTTTTTAATCCATAGTCATGTGGCACTAATTAAATTAACCTCTTAATTTAATTGGTTTAATTTAACTCCTTAAATTATTTAGATGAATTTAACAATTAAATTGATCAAGCCAAAATGACTAACAATTTAGTCAATCGTTTCCCTCCAAAAATTGGTCAACGTGGAATCTTTCTAACTGTTAAAAAATTCCCCATCATCAAGTAGAATTTCTAATTGGCTTTTGTATATAACCCATTAGGTTCTACCATTCAGTGGACAAAGGCTCACAACTCTTATGATCTATAGAATATCAAAATATTTGCATTAGTCTAAACTGCTTTAAACCAGTAACTCAATTTAATTAATCTCAATAATTATAGAGCACCCAATCTCTATGATCAATGTCCAACCTCAAGCCTATGGAACCCAACTAATTGGCCAAAATAATTGCTCTTGGAGAACCATTCTAGCTCTACGCTTACTATACAAATACGGTTCTTCCATTTCTTATCTCTTGAAAGAGGCCTAGGGTAACATATTTGCCAGCTCCCTAAAAGCCTTGATACTATGTTTCTATTCCTAATGTTCAATTCCTATTTATGACCTCATCTTTGAAAAACTTCTTTTTCAAAATTTCATATTACTTTGCATAAGAATTTCAGGAAATCGATCATTATAGAATATATAGGATATGCATTCATCTTTCACAATAATGAGTTGCATCCCATCTTAGATCTCACAAACCTCTATGTCTAAGTAGCTTATACCTAAACTCAACCCAAAAGACCCGCTGAGTGGTTGAGGAAGAGTAAAAGCATGAGGACCCAAACATAATGTTATAATGGATCCTTTGGTCAAATGACTAATTATATGCACTAGCATAAGTTGGAGAACTTGCCACTACGACTATCTAGTAGATTCTCTAGCTAGGCCTTTAGTGAACTTGTTCTCCAACAAGCACCTACTAATATATACCTATGTCTTACATGGATTGCTCATAAAATGGAGCAATATCCAACCCTTAAATTTGTGCATCATTAGTGCAAGTCTATCCGAATGTTAGATTACCTGTCTCATAAGATTTTACGACTTGAAAGATTTAAGATCACAATTAGGTAAGACTTGTTTCATGATCACCACATAATAAAGTGACCAAGTCCCTTAGTCTAGTGTGATCTAAAGGCTTCAACCAAATGCTAGTTAAGTAAAGTAAGCATAAGATAAAGATGGCCATTTATAATGAATATCATTCAATCAAGACTGTATTACAGCTGAAATAGTTTACATGCCAATCTAATTGGTTGCTGGCACACTATTCCAACATTTAGGACATTTTCTAAACATCAAATCACACATTATAAAAAAAATCAGATTTAAAACATCTTTTAAACATGGAATTTCAAGTGCTCAAACATGCTTCAAAAATCAAGTTTAAGTGAGGTCATTATTCTCCAATAATCTCCAATCAAATTGGATCCAAAAATGACCAAACATTTTTAAGGCCATATTTAACATGCTATATCAACATATAACAACAACTAATGTTAAATCAACATTCAACATTAGCAACTATGAATTAAAAAATACTAATCATATGAATTAACACTTAAAATACATATTAGCATGCAGTCAATTTATCAATAAAGGCGCCACAAGCATCATCATCCAAACACTTTAATCCATAAATTGGATCAAGTATTTGGAGATTTTGATCGATCCATCACATGAATCAATCAATCAAAAATCCAAATCAAAGCATGAAATTAGGCTCCGATACCACTTGAAATCAAGTGTAGCACTAGCATCCAATAATGAAAGCAAAAAAATTGCTAATTTAACTAGGATACATTCAAAACCAAAGATATAATCATGATTTAATAAATATTTGGAAGAAGAATTACCTTGTGTGCTCAAAATCCAAGGAAAGGAGGAAGAATACTTCAACACCATGAAATTGTCTTCCAGTGGCACAATAGGTTCTCATCAACAATTGCCTGTCCAAGTCACCTCATAATTGGCTAAAATTTGGATACAAGATCACCAACACCTTGATGAAGATCCAGTAATAAATTCTGTGAAAACAACAAATTGGAAGCTATTTCAAAAATACCTCCAAACTGACTAGACTGCAGTGGACCTCAAAAGGCCAAGCAATCCAAATGTATTGCCTCTAATGTGATGATCCACACACCAATGGACAATCCAAATTTATCCTAGATCAGATGGATAATCAAGGAGAAATTAGAAAGGATGAAGTTGAATTTAGGAGGAGGGAGAGGGGAAGAAAATGTGAAGCCTCAACACATGAGAGAATCACACAATTGGAGGGAAAAATGGAATCTAACTTTTAGATCTAGATTTGCAAGACTTCTCACACAAGTGGCCAGTCACTCTATATCTATATATAGAGGGAGGGAAGGTGTGATGCTAGTTGGCATCACAACTCCTATGAGGTGCCACTTAAGCAAGCAAGTTGTATGTGAAATCATATTTCACTTGTATTTGAATTTCATTTGGAAACTTCATTTTATCTTATGAAATTTCATCCATATAAATTCTAATATACTCCAAATGAACTCTTTCATTTTGAATTTCCCTCCAAATTAATTCTTCACATTAATTAAATTAACACCTTAATTTAATTAATTAATCTTAACTTAACTCTTTAAGCCAATTAGCTTAACTCTTTAAGCTGTAAAGTGTTAACTTAACTCCTTAAGTTAACTTGACCAATTGATAGTTATGTGGCACCAATTCAATTAACTTTTTAATTTAATTAGTCTAATTTAACTCCTTAAATTATTTAGATAAATTTAACAATTAAATTGATCAAGCCAACATGACCAAAAATTGTGTTGACTGCTTCCCTCCAAAATCAATCACGATGGAATTTTTCTAACTCTTGAAAAATTCCCTTCATCAAATAGGATTTCTCAATTGGCTTTTTGCATGACCCATTAGGTTATACCATTCTTTGTGCATAGACTCACAACCTCTATGACTTTAGAATATCAAAATATTCGCATTAGTTTAAACTCTTTTAAACTAATAATTCAATTCAATTAAATTTCACTAATTGAAAAGTACACAATTTCCATGACCGATGTCCAATCTCAAGCCCATAGAATCCAACTAATTGGCCAAATAAATATGCTCTTGGAGAACTATTCTAGCTCTATGCTTACCATGCAAATATGCCTTGTGAGTGATTATATGCTTAAGAGGGGTTGAATTAAACTTAAGAGATTTTAATACAGCAGACGTTTATCACTCAAAATACTTTTTGGCCTTTCAAAAATTGTTTAAGTCTTTTGTAGAAAAATAGTTTTAGCTATTGATTGGAATTTATAAGTACTAGTTAAGATACCAGTCAAACCAGTGATATAAAAAGTAGTAAAAGCATAAATAAATGAACACTGGTATTTATAGAGGTTCGGCATGCCTATATCATCTACCTAAGATTTTACTTAAGATTTTAAACTTGTCAAATTAATAAACATATAAAAATGATTTTATAGATAAAAATAGTAATTTGACAATAACGAAAGTTTAAGAAACAGAAACACCCTAGCAAGGTGAAAAACTAGCTCTTCGCAAAGAGCTACATCGGAATTCCAAATAGGATAAGGCAAATTTCAGAGCATTGTGAAACTAGCTACATATAAATAGGCCTGAGGAAACTTTGGCTAGATTCATTTACACAATCTCTGTGGACTGATGCAAGGGTTGCTGCCACTCTGTACGGTAAGCTCTAGTCTCTCCATCCAAATTGGAACTAAGGACACTATAAAAGATTTCATACAGTACATTCCTACTGGTTTCTTCACCTAAAGGTCCTTAGAGCAACTAAGCACCAAATTGTTCTCTTCATGGGGTCTCTTAAGTATAGATACAACTCTTGTCCCTTTTCACCATTAAAACCTTCAAGACACAAGCAACCTTATCCTCGTCTCCTCAAAGTTTGTTGAAAGCAAGTTCTTCTTGACCTTTTTCACTACATGGTCCCTCAAAATCACATGTAGAGCAAGGAATTAGCAAACAATTAAGTACAAAGCATGTATAAGAGTATCACATAACTCCTCAAGACACTTAACAAATTTCTATCCTGACTTTGTGATTCACTTTTTTAATTATTGCATAATATTTCTTTTATATGCATATGTCTAACAACTATAAGCTCTCATCAAGACACGAATCCACTGGAACTAAATAAGGAAACAAGTTAATTTTGGTAATCATGCATTCATTCCTAACATGGTGGACGATTCAATAATTTTTGCATAAAATGACTTCTTTCCTAAGATACCAAGATGCAAATCAAATTAGAATTTGCATAAGATCTTTTTTATATGGAAGGTAAATTCTAGCACATGACAAATTCTAGCTACTAACACATTTACTGATAAAACCAAGTTTCACAAGCTCTTACTTGATAGCTTTAGCCATAGGACAAATGCTCATGGAATTAAATCAGTAGTATGCCTTCCACTTGAAACTATGGTAGAAAAAATAGAGTAGCTAAACAACCTATGTACCAACATACATTCAATTTTTATTTTGTTCAAACCAGCACATCCAAAAAAAGAATATTATTTTCCTCCCCAAAAGAGTTGATAGATTTCATTGGAAGTAACATCGGAATCAAACAAATTAGCAAAATTAAAAATTTGGTACCATCATTTGGAATATCAAATAGAAAATTTAGCTTTGAAAGAGATAATACGATCCTTTTATCAAGAACATAAGACTCCCCAGAGATATCAAAATCAAATTTAAGGAAAGCGAAATTTGAGTAAAATAGATTGACTAATTGAGGATATGAACATTCATCAATTTTCATTACATTATGCCACTTTAAACCACAAACCCAGTCAATAGCATCAAATATTTCCAAAGAGTCAAATTTGATAGTCCTACCATGATTTAAATTGTGACCAAAAATTTTCTCATTAAAATATGCTAAAGCTTCAAAAGAGTGGAATTTTAAGAAGGATAGAAGCTTAATAAAATTCTAGTCCTCAATTTCTTCAGGACAAGTAGGTGCAGGGGGATTATGGTTGGAAACGTTGTCTTTAGAACCAATGGATTTTTCAGGACTACTCATAGGAATATCCTTGTTACTCAATTCTTCAATGCCAAGATGCACTGGTTTGTTAGAGGAGGATGACTAACCCTCATCAATATTGGATTCATTATACCATTTCAACAACATTGGAGCTTTAGAAACTTAAATAGGAATATGTTCAAATGGAGATGATGGATGTTTTTTCTTTTAGGAAAATGCCCTAGCATATGATTTTGCTGCTAGTTTAAGTATGCAAAAAAAAATTTAAAAAGAACAATGGGAAAGCAAAAGGGATTTTTTTTGAATGAAGAAGAAGGGTTTTTCTCTTTTCTATAATGGAAAAGAAAATAACAATTTTATTAAAATGAGATTTTTGAAAAGTGGAAGGAATTAAATGGTTGATATGATGCAAGCAAACCAAGCATCAAGAAAGGAAGGAGATGCAGTTATTTTTGGTGCATAATAACTTCTATATTTAAATGTGTCGACTGATACCACCAAAATTATATTTTAATTTAATTCCTAATTTAACTCTAATGCACATAAATTTCTTTTCTTCCAAAGCTTTCATAAAGATATCTACAAGCTGATTCTCAGTGGAAACAAAATCTATGGATAAATTACTGTTATTTAAATGATCACGCAAGCAATGATGTTTGATCTCAATGTGCTTTGTGCATGAATCAAGAACTGGATTTTTAGAGATGCTAATAGCACTGGAACTATCACATAAAATGGGCATGCCTTACACATTAATACCAAAAGTATGTAGTATATGTTTCATCCATAATACTTGGGTATAATAGCTACCCATGGCCATGTATTCTACCTCGATTGTGGATAATGCAACTACACTTTACTTCTTACTTCACCTTGAAACCAGACAATTTTCTAGTAGTTGGCAACCACCATTGGTACTTTTCCTATCTATCTTGCAACCAGCATAATCCACAGCAGAACAACTTATGAAATTAAAAGATTTAGAATATGGATACCATAAGCCTTAATTAGATATTCCCTTAAGATATCGCAATATTATTTTCATAGCACTTAAATAGGATTCCATTAGATCAAACTAGAATCTAGCTCATAAGCATGATGAAAACATAATATTTGGATGGCTAGCAATTAAATAGAGTAAGCTACCAATCTTACCTCTGTAGACCTTTTCGTCTACATTTTCTCCATCCTCATGAAGTTCCAGTCTAGTAGTTGTACTCATGAGAGTGGTTGTAGAGTTGCATTCACTCATTCCAAGCATCTGTAAAAGCTCTTTTATGTATGTTTCTTGAGAGATAAATGTCCTCTTTTGAGTTTGCTTTGCTTGAAATCCCAATAAGAAGTTAAGTTCTCCTATTAAGCACATTTCAAATTCCTATTTCATTTTCTTGGCAAACACTTGACAAAGTAAATTATTAGCAACACTAAAGATAATGTCATCAACATAAATTTAAAAATGAGAGAACCATTTTCTTGGTGCTTTGTGAATAATGTGGCACCTAAGATTATAGTAGAAAATCATTATTTATGAGCAAGTCGCTCAAACAATCATACCAAGCCCTAGGGGCTTGTTTTAATCCATATAAAGCCTTTATCAGTTTAGAAACATGATGAGGAAAACTTTGATTTTTTAAATTAGATGGTTGCTCTACATAAACTTCTTATTTTATGAATCATTTAGAAAAGCGCTTTTAACATCCATTTGATAAAGCGTAAAATTTTTATGAGATGCAAAGACAAGAAGCATTCTAATTGATTCTAACCTTACAATTGGAGCAAATATTTTATCATAGTCAATACCCTCTTGCTAACTATAGCATTGTACTACCAATCTAGCTTTATTTTAGGTAACTTTACTAGTTTCATCTAGCTTATTTCTGAACACCCACTTGGTATCAATGATTGGATAGTCTGATAGTCATTCTACTAGGTTTCAAACTTCATTCTTTTCAAACTAAGATAGTTTTTCCTTCATTACTTCAATTTAGAATAGATCTTTTAGTACCTCTTTGACATCTTTAGGTTTGATCATTGAAATGATGGAATAGTTGGATTCATTTGGGGAAACTTGTCTAGTTTTGGATCTAATAGTTATTTCAACTTGTGGATTTCTAATGATTTTGTCAGTAAGATGACTGGAAGCATGTTTGAATTTTTTGATTCTTTGTTCAACCCTTTCTACTGACTTATTGGAATTCTAGTTCATCAGTAGGATTTGTTTCCTCAAATGATTCCAGTTCCTTTTGGTTTGATATTGATAGCTTAGGTTTTAGAATCTTCACTAGTTTTTCAAATCCTATAACTTTTTTGCTCAAGGTTTCCTTGGCATAAGATATGTTAGTTTCATAACATGTGTGGATTGTTAAATAGTTCTTTTCCTTTTGTTAAAGACATAATAGGCTTTACTATGCATTGAGTAGCCAACAAAGATAGCCTCATCAACTTTAAAATCTAACTTTGTCAAATAATCCCCATCATTAAAAATATAACACTTGCAACCAAAGGTACAGAAATAAGAAATGCTTGGAACTTTACCATATCATAATTTATATGGGGTTTTTCTCAAAATAAATCTTCAAAAAACAAGATTTGACACATAGCAGGCCATATTCATAGCTTCACCCCAAAAGGATTTTGGAAAATCATACTTATTAAGCATGGTTCTAATAGCTTCTTGTAAAGTCCAATTTTTCCTTTCAACTACCTTATTTTGTTGGGGAGTCTTAGGAGTTGAAAAATTATGTTCTTCACAAATTAAAGTAAAATTTATTTCATCAAACTCAATTCTATAGTTACTTCGAATTTTCTTAATAAAATAACCCTTTTCATTTTGAAGTATTTTAGCAGTGGAATTAAAGCATTTAGAGCATCATTTTTATGAGCAAGGAATAGAACCCACATAAAATAAGTATAATCATCTACTACGACAAAAACATATCTTTTACCTCCAAGGGAAACGATTTTCATAGGTCCTAATATGTCAATGTGCAAAAGTTCCACTAGCTTGGAAATTGTGACCTCATTATTTGATTTGAAAGATCTTCGAATATGCTTCCCCTTTTAGCATGCATCACATATCTTGTCCCTAGAGAAGTTTAACTAGGGTACCTTTTTGATAAGATCTTTCTTTGTGAGATAAGATATAAGTTTCATGTTTACATAGCCCATTCTTCTATGCCATTTCCAGCATTCTTTATCTAAAATAGATAGACACTTCACATTTTGATAGGTTAAATCATCAAGGGTAATATAATAAACATTTCCATCTCTGGTAGCAGTTAAAATTAGTTTCTCATTTTACTTGATAACACAGTGAGACTGATGGAATTTAACCTCATAACCTTAATACGGTTGACTTATACAAAATAAGTTACACTTAAGGCCTTCAACAAGCCATATGTTATTAAGCACCAATTTGCTTACTAATAGTACCTTTACCTATTATGTGTCCTTTTGTGTTGTTTGTATAGAGAACATTTCTTGCAAAACTAAAGTCATATATAGCACTACGATCTAATTATCATAGTTCGAAAATGCTAAAATAACTAAGATACATAGAAGCTAAGAATCTAAACATGCCGTATATTTAGATTTTGTATGAGGATTACCTTGATTTGCTCAAATTCAAGGAAACTAAGAATAAGCTTTCAACTCCTTAAAACTATCTCCCCAACGGCAATGTAATTTCCAAGCAACGTTTTCCCAACCAAATGATTTTTTCTCTAGCTAAAACGTTTACTGGAACTCACCAACACCTTGATGGATCTACAATCCAAAATTCAACTAGAAAAAAAAATGAAAAGGCTCTCCAGAAATGCCTCCAAATGACTGCCAAAAACAAAGAATCTCCAAAGGCTAGCAATCCAATTGTCTTGCCTCTAATAATAAGATCCATACACCAATGCACAATCCAATTCTCCTCAAAGTTATCTGGATCAAAAGGCAAAGAAATGGAAGGATGAATGCTCGACTTGGAGGTAAGAAATGAAGAAAAGTAAAGCTTCAACAAATGAGGCAACATTTGGGAATTTAGAGAGAAATTGAGATAATCTAATTCTTAGCTTGCAATTCACATGTAAAAGGTGGCCGCACACTCTCTCACTCTATATCTATATGTAGATATAGGATGGTGTGATGTCAAGGTGTCATCACACTTTTCTCAATATTGGTGGCAATTTTGGCTTGCAAGTTGGCAAGCATGTGAATTTTGTGTACATTTGAATTTTATTTGAAATTTTCATTTCATCGTATGAAATGTCATCCAAATAAATTCTAATTTCACACTAAATGAACTCTTCATTTGAACTTTTTTTCCAAAATTAATTCTTTATGTTAATTAAATTAAACATTTTAATTTAATTAATTAGCCTTTGACTTAACTTTTAAGTCAATTTGCTTAACTCTTTAAGTAAGTCATTGTTAACTTAACTCCTTAAGTTGACTTGACCAATTGATAGTTATGTGGCACCAAACAATTAAGTCCTAAATTAATTAGTTTTAATTTAACTCCTTAAATTAATTAGATCAATTTGACAATTAAATTAATCAAGCCAAGAATTTCTACATAAAATGATTTCTTTCCTAAGATACAAAGATCAAAAATCAAATTAGAATTTATCGAAGATCTTTTATATATGGTAGGTAAATTTCAGCACATAACAAACTCCAGCTACTAACACGTAAACTAATTCTAATAGATAATACGTAAATATGTGCAAGCTTTCCAACACACCTTTCTATGAGTAATTTTATCATAATCAAAATAATGTAAATCATCAAAAAGGTTAACACAATTTTTCCGTCTCCTATCTCCCAAAAGATGCCAAGGACAAGATATTTGTTGCCTCCCTAATAGCGTTGACACCATATTTTTATTCCCAATATTCAATTTTGATTTATGATCTCATCTTTTAAAAATTATTTTTCCAAATTATCATACTACCTTACACAAGGACTCATTGGAATCAGTTATTATAGAATACATAGGTGGTGTAGTCTCTATTCACAATGACGATGAGTCAGATCCCATCTTAGATCTCACAAACCTCTATGTCTAAAAGCTCATACCTAAGCTCAACCTAAAAAACCTACATATTAGTCAAGAAAGAGTCAAAGCATAAGGACCTTAATGCAAGGTTATCATAGATCCTCAAGTCAAAAGACTAATTACATGCACTAGCGTAAGTTGAATAACTTGCCATTACAACTATCTAATAGATTTTCTGGGTGGGTTTTCAGTAAACTTGTTCTTTAACAAGCACCCATTAATATGCACCTATGTCTCACATGGTTTGCTTATGAAATGAATCAATATCCAACCCTTGGATTTATGCATCATTAGTGCAAGTCTATCAAAATCTTAGATGCTCAGTCTCATAAGATTCTACAACTTAGAATATTTGAGATTACAATCGTGTAAAACTTATTTCATAATTACTATCCAATATGTGACCAAATCCCATAGTTTTTTGTGATCTAAGGGCTTCAACCAAATGCTAATGAAAAAATATAAGCATAAGATAAAGATGGTCATTTATAAAGAATATTATTCAATCAAGATTGTATCATAAGTGAAATAGTTTACATGCTAATCTAATTGCCTGTAGAGCGCTATTCCAACACACAAAAGGATATAGGCATATCAAGAAAGCTCACATGGAGCATACCATGTCCAATAAGGTATGGTTTCTCCTCTAGACTACTCTATTGTGTTGGGGGAAATCCATTGAGAGAGAATCCCATTCTCTTTTAAATAATTCAAGAATTGGTACTTAAGTATTTCCCTCCTCAATTTGATCAAAGAGCCTTAATACTTGACCTTGTTGCTTTTTTACTTTATTCCTATACTTTTTGAACTTTTTAAAAGCTTCAGATTGTACTTCATAAGATATGCATGTCTAGACTGAGCATGATCATCAGTGAAGGTAATGAAGCATGAAAAGCTATCTCTCGCACTAACTTTTAATGGTCCAAAAACATCCATATAGATCAAATCGAAAGGACCTGTGGTTCGCTCTGAATGTCCAACAAAAGGAGCTTTGGTCATTTTTTCCTTTTAAACAAGATTTACAAGTAAATGATTTTCTATGCCACTAATGTTTAGTATTTTGAGGGCTTTTAACTTGTTTATCCTACTCTTGGAAATATGTCCAAGTCTAGCATGCCACAACATGACATCTTCTTGGTTATCTAACTTTCTCTTTCTTTGTTGAATGTGCTTTAATAATGGTTGAGAATCCAAAATGTATAATGCATTATTTAATGTACCTTGAGCAATTAAAGAACCATTCTTTATTGCCTTCAAATTCCCATTTGATATAGTAAAAATAAACTCTTTGCTATCTAAAATGGGAATTGAAATGATGTTCTTAATAAGATTCGGTACAAAATAACATTAATCTAGTACAAGTAAGGAGTTCCCTAAGTCTAACTTCATAATGCCTTAAACTTTAGCCCTAACTTTTGCTCCATTTCCTAAGCATAAGATTATATATCAATCATTTAGACTCTTTATTCTTTCCATACCCCATAATGAATTACAAAAGAGAGAACCACACATGGTATCAAAAAACCATAAGGAAAAATTTCAATGGTTATCCTCATTGTTAACCACACATCGTTAAATACACTTTAATAAAGTACATACCTTTCTAAGGGTTACAAGGTATTCCTTGCAATTTCTCTTCCATTGGCTTTTCTTGCCACAATAGAAACAAGTTGCATTAGCTTTATCCTCATTCATTTTCTTAACTCCACCTGAGGGCTTCAATGGTTAGAACTCTTCTTTCTCTTACCTCCCTTTCTAGCACCCTTAAGGCCTTTAGACTTAAGGTTTGTCTTTCTTCATAATCAATTATGTGGTCACCAATATATTAACCAACTCATTAATCATTACTCTTGTTTAGACATATTAAAGTTCATAATAAATTGGTCAAAAAAGTTTAGTAATGATTATGGGATCAAATCCACATGAAGCTTATTATCCATAACCATGTCCACTTGGGCAAGTTTCTCAATGAGACCGATCATCTTAAGGCCATGATCATGGACACTTGAGCCTTCAATCATTCCAGTCCGAAAGAGTTCCATAGATAATGAAAAGTGCTCATGTCTTATTTGCACATCGTATAACTCTTGTAGGTGTATATGTATCTCATGAGCAAATTTCATGTGATCGTGAGATTTTTGGGGCTCATTAGACATAGAAACCATCATAAGGCATCATGTTTATAGATCATCCTCTACCTACTTCGTGAATGTTTCACGTGCCTTATTATTGGCATCATCACCAATAATGTCTAATGGACTTTGCGTAAGCACATAAGTCCTCTTTTTGAAATCAAGAATTATTTCAAAGTTTCTAAGCTAGTTGCGAAAGTTTGGCTCGTTAGCTTATTAGTTTTCAAAATCACATTAAGTGGATTCTTAGCCATTTGATTTGAGATTTCAAAAATCTAGAAAGGTGAAAAAAAGAATATGAGCATGTGACTAAATTTTGATATTAAAAATATATTCATAATGTTCAAGCATGTTCTTCTCCCACTATTTTATCAAATTCCTCACCCGCATAAAAAATTCAGGAAATTTCATTTTTTAGTAAGAATCAAGGCCCAAAAGACTTATAGCAGACCTACAAATCATGAGGCATCCACAAGCAATCATGAGGTAAGCAACGTTTGCTATTTGTATCTCTATACAACCCTTGATATGTTTTGCCTCACTCTTCATGTAGACCCATAACTCATGTGACTTCTACATTACTAGGTGTTTAAGTTGGACCTACCAATCAATCTTTGATTTGAAACCATATTATGTCATTCCATGACTCATGAGATAATGCATATGAAGTGTCAAATCAAAGTCGCTTCATATGCTAAGTAAGTGAACATAGCTTTCCTCCATAAATGTAACCTACAACTTAAGAGACCTCACATAAATGTGGTAGCATTTCGTGTTACATACCATTGGTAAAATGTATAGATTAATTAAAACCCCTTTTAATTTGTATCTATATTAACTTAATATTTTGAAAGTATTTAAACTCCTCTAATTGGAGGGATTTTCTTACTTTGAATGATCTCATCAATTTTATCTTCTCTTATTTATGTTTTCTATATCCTATCCAGGCATCTCATACATCAGTATGATAACAAAGCATAAATAAATAAATGCACCTAGCATGCTCCTAGGGTGGGATGACCATGAGCCTTAACCAAGTACTGCACTTAAAGCCAAAGGTGCACTACTTACTTGATTTTATGTGGGTTGATTAAATCTAACTATTACATAAATGTATCACATACATTCATGGGTCTTCATGCCTCCTTGCTTGGCCTGCTTTCTCTCCTTGCAACATTTATAAGAGAAAAAAAATCCTCATTCCTAGTAATTCTAGTCTCATTACATTTATAAGATAGAAAATTATGCGGCTACATAGCCCTTATTTAATACAATCCATTTCAACAACTTGAAACACATAAAACCATAGTAAAAGCTCATGATCATCTCCATACATTCATCATTCATTCAACAATTAAATGAACAATAAATAAGAATTGGCATTCAATTCATCAAATTAAATACTTATCTCATAAGCAATTAACTAACAGGAAACAAATAAGCATAACTTCTTATGCATCTCATTTTTACACTTAATTGAAAATTACTTTTTGCTTATAATAAGGACTTAAGCTCAGAAAATTTACCTTGAATGCTAAATCCAAAGGTAAGAGAAGGAAAACTTCAATGAACTCTATAATGGATCAACTCATACACAACAAAAGAAATAGTGTTTGGATGCCTTTTACATCTCCAAAAATGCTCAAATTTTGCAGAGAGCACCTCAACACACCAAGGAAGATTCTATCACCAATAAAATCATCCTAAATCCTTTAGATCTACCAAAATATTTACTAGACAATAATGGTACACCAAAGAGCACCAAGTCCCCCCAATGTTGGACCTCCAATGTAATAATCCACACACTCAAGGATAGCTCAAATCAGCCTCATATCTACTAGAAAAATGAGAGGATGAAGGTGAGGATTGGTGGTTTGATAGGAATTGGAGAAGGAGAGTGTGAAGCTTCAATATATGAAAAATCACACTTTTGGAGGGGAAAAAAGAATCTTGCAATAAAACCATCTAACGGTCGGCCACCTTGGTATTTATAGAGAGGATGGTGTGATGCAAGTTGGCATCAAACCTCCCATGCATGTTGGCAACTTGCCAACTTACATGTGAATTTGAATTTCACATGCATTTACATTTAATTAGCATCTACATTTTATCTTATGAAATGTAATGCAAATTAACTCTAATTTAATTTCAAATGAACTCCTCATCAGAATTTTCCTCCAAAATCCAAATACTCATTTTAATTAAATTAACTCTTTAATTTAATTAATTGATTTGACTTAACTACTTAAGTCAATTAACTTAACTCGTTAAGTTAATAGCAATTAACTTAACATTTCAAGTTAACATTGACCAATTAATTATCACATGGCAAAAATTAAATTAAATTCTTAATTTAATTGATTAAATTATTTTGATTAATTTAACAATTAAATTAATCAAGCTAAGAAGACTAAAAATTAGTCAACTGGACTCATCTCTAAAACAACCTAGGTAAATCTTCTAACTCTTTAGAAAATTCCTTCTATCAAGTAGAACTTCCGTTATGCCTTTGTTGGAATAGTACCCTACAAGCCAATTAGATTGGCCTTGTAAACTATTTTATTGTAAGGCAATCTTGATTTATTGATATTCATTGTATGGCCATCTTCATCTTATGTTCTTTATTTACTTCACTTGCATTTGGATAAAACCCCTAGATTACACAGGACTATGGGACTTCGTCGCGCACTAGGTGGTGATCATGGAATAAGTCTTACTCAATCATGATCATAAATCTTTCAAGTTAAAAGATCTTATAAGACAGGGCATCTAAGATCAAAATAGATTTGCACTAATGATGCATAAATCCAAGGGTTGGATATTGTTCCATTCCATAAGCAATCCCACATGAGATATGGATGCATGTTAGTAGGTGCTTATTACAGAACAAGGTACTAAAGACTTGCCTAGAGAATCCATTAGATAGCTACAATAGCAAGTCGATAGTGGCAAGCTCTCCCATTTATGTTAGTGTATATTATTTGTCCTTTAACCTGAGAATCCATGGTAACCTTGTGTTTGGCTCTTATGCTTTGACTCTTCCTTCATCACTTAGCAAGCCACAGAGGTAGAGATTGGGCATGAGTTGCTAGACATAGAGGTTTGTGAGATCCAAGATGGAATCTGACTCTTCGTCTTTGTGAAAGATGAGTGCGTCTCCTATGTTTTCTATAATAATCAATTCCCATAAATCCTTGCACAAGATGATGTGATAATTTGGTAAAGTGTTTCCATAAATGAGGTCACAAAGTGAACTGAACATTAAGAATAGAAGCATAGCATCGAGGCTATTAAGGAACCAACTAATATTTTATCCTAAGCCTCTTTCGGGAGATAAGAGACAAAAGGACCTCTTTTCTATGGTACATATAATGTTAGAATGGTTATTCAAGAGCATTCACTTCGGTCAATTAGTTGAGCTCCATGAGCTTAAGGTTAGACATCAACCATGGAGATTAGGTACTCTTTAATTAATGAGATTAATTGAATTTAGTCGCTTAGTTTAAAGAAGTTTAAACTAATATGAAATTTGATTTTCCAAAACTCACAAGGAGTTGTGAGCCTATGTCCAATGAATGGTAGAACCTAATGGGTCACACATAAAAGCCAATAACATAGCCTATTGAAGGAAGGAGAATTTGCTAAAAGTTAGAAAATTTGTGCCCATTTTGGATTAAGGAAAAATTGTAATCATTTTAGCTTGATCAATTTGATGTTAAATTGGTTAAATTAATTTAAGAGTTAAATTAAGATCAATTGATTAAGGGTTAATTAATTGAGGTCACATGACTATCAAATGGTCAAAATTAATTTAAGGGTTAAATTAATTTTGACTAGCTTAAATAGTTAAGCACTTTGACTTAAGATTTAAGTCAAATTATTATTAATTAAATTAAAGTGTTTAATTTAGTTAAGTTAGAGAGTTATTTTTCGGAAACATAGTTAAATAAAGGGTTCATTTAATATGGAATCAAAATTTAATTGAAAGACATTTTATAAGATGAAACATGTGCTTCAATTAATATTCTCATTCACTAATCGCAAGTTAGTGGCCACCTTGGCATGGACACTTGGCATCACCTCCTTGAGGATGGTATGTGACCACACACGATCCCACTCCTACATGTAGATATCAAAGAAGGATGGCCAACCACATGTGAGGGTGTGCACACTTAGTGTAATTTTTCTCCCAACAACATTGTGTAATGGGAATATAATTTGTTAGCCTCCCATTATTCTCTCTAACTCTCTTCACCTTCCACCTCCATATTCCCAGCCTTTTCTCTCATATTCTCTGAAGATATTCTCCATCCATTCTATAGAGAACTGGCCATAGTTATGGTGTGTGGATCGTTATATTAGAGACAATCCATTTTGGTTGCTCTTGCTCTTGTTGGAGCAGTTCTGGTAGTCAGCTCATACTTGTTTAGGGAGATCCTCTAGTGTTCTGATTAGGCTAAATTTTGAGCTGTAAAATCCTCAAGGGGTTGAGATGTTCTAGTAGAAATTCCACCCAAAAAAGAGGAGTCCAACTAAGGAAAAATTGATGGTAATTCTGTTGCACCAGTGAAGAGCTTGTTCAATAGTTGAAAAGAGTTTTACTCTTGCTCTTCATTTTCATTCAATTAATCCACATTAATCAAAGAGTACCTAATCTATTTAGTTGATTTCTAGCAACAAGCCCATGGAGCCCAGCTAAATTGATGAAATGATGTGCTGATGAACCATTCTAGCTTTACGCTTACCATGAAAATACAGTCTAATTTCTTAGCTCTACGCTTACCATGCAAATACAGTCTAATTTCTTAGCTCTACACTTGCCATGAAAATACAGTCTTTCCATCTCCTATCTCCTGAAAGAGACTTAAGACAAGATATTTATTGGCTCCCTAATATCCTTGATAACTATGTTTTCAATTCTAATATTCAGTTCTCCTTTATGACATTATCTTTCAAAAACTCTGTTCCAAATTGTCATACTACCTTGCGTAAGGATTTCATTTAATTGATTATTATAGAACACATAGGAGATGCACACGTCCTTCACAATAATGAAGAGATAAATCCTATCATAGACCTCACAAATCTCCATGCCCAAGTAACTCATATCCAATCACAACCCAGATGACCTACCACGTGGTCAATGAAGAGCAAAGTATGAGGACCTAAACATAAGGTTACCATGGATCCTCAAGTTAAAGAACTAATTATACACACTAGTGTAAACTAGAGAACTTACCAGTACCAACCGGCCTCTCTAGCTACCTATGGGAATCTCCAGACAAGTTTTCAGTGAATTTATTCTCTAATAAGCACCCATTGTTCAAGATGAAAGCAACTAAGGCACTAGGAACCAATTATCAAAAATTCAAAAGCATGAAATTAATTAGTGCTCACAAGCATAACAAGGATCAAATCATGCTAGGGATTCATATTTGGTGAGAGCATTACCTTGAAAAGCAAAATCCAAGGAGTGACTAGTGAACTCTTCACTATTCCAGAAACTATTTACAACTAGTGAAGCTAGAATAGTGTGAAAATTACCCAACCAAAACTCCTCTAAAAATTCCAAGAAAATTACTGAAGCTTCTCAACACCTTATAGAGCTATATGAAAAACTTTTAGATCAAAAAACCTTCTAGAACTACTCACTACAAAAATTTTCTAGGCCGAACTCTATATAAATCGATCTCTAAAATCTAGCAAGTCAAGTGCCTTACTTCTATTGTTATGATCCACATACCAATTAGATCTTCCAAGATCTCTGATCTATAAGTTCGCATAAGACCAAAAATTCAACAATGGTGGAGGCCAATTTAGGTTGAAAGCAATAAGAAGAGAGCAAAGCTTTCAAAATATGAATGCAATACTTGCAAAATGGTTTTAGAGGGAATTCGCAAATATGCTAATCTTCACACCTTTGATGCTATGACCGATTGTTTCTCTATATATCTATATATAAATGCTAAAAATGTGTGATGCCAAGGTGGCATCTCATAATGCCTAAGGGGGGCGGTCAACTGGATTGCCATGTAGCAAATGTAAATCCAAATCTCATTTAAATTTCATTTACATCTTAATTACATTTGAATTCTAATTTGAAATTAATTAAGATGCTAATTCAAATTAACTCTTCATTTGAATTTTTCCTCCAAAATTCATCCTCCCTATTAATTAAATTATGCTTTTTAATTTAATAAACTATCCTTTGACTTAACTCTTTAAATCAAATTAGCTTGACACTTTAATCTTATTTTGTTAGCTTAACTCTTTAAGTTAACTTGATCAATTAATGGTCATGTTGGCACCAAATAATTAATGCCTTAATTATTGATCTAACTTAATTCCTTAAATTAATTGATTAATTTAACAATTAAAATCAAGCCAAAAATGACATTCAAAATTAACACCATAAAATTGATCAACTAGGGGTTAGTTTTCTACCATAAAAAATTTTCTCCATCAATTAAGAAGTTAATTGAATTTTGTGTGTGACCCAGTAGATTTTACCATTTATTGAACATGGGCTCACAACTCTTTGTGACTTTTGAATATCTTATATTCATTTTAGTTTAAAACTCCTTTTAAACTAATCGACTCAATTCAATTAATCTCATTAATTGAAGAGTACTCAATCTCCATGGTTGATGTCCAACCTCAAGCCCGTGGAGCCCAACTAATTGGCCAAAATGATTATTCTGGAGAACCATTATTGCTTTATGCATACCATGCAAATATGGTCATTCTATCTTCTATCTCCCAAAAGAGGCTTCGGGCAAGATATTTGTCACATTCCTAATAGCCTCATTACTATGTCTCTATTCTTAATGTTCGATCCCTTTATGTTACCTCACCTTTGAAAAACTCTTTTTCCAAAATTTTCACACTACCTTGCTCAACTTTTTGGGAATCGATTATGATGACATACATAGGAGATGCATTCGCCTTTTACAAGAGTGAAGAGTTCGATTCTATCTTAGATCTTACAAACCTCCATGCCAAGTAGCTCATATCCAATCTCAACTCAAAAGACCTGATAGGTGGTCAAGAAAGAATCAAAATATGATGACCTAACACAAGGTTACTATGGATCCTTAAGTCAAAGGTCTAATAATATGCAATAGCATAAACAGGAGAACTAGCAACTACTAACTTGCCACTACAGTTATCTAGTAGATTCTTTGATGGGTCTTTCGTGTCTTGTTCTCTAAGAAACACCCACTAATATACATTTGTATCTCATATAATTGCTTATGGAATAGAGTAATGTCTAACTCTTGAATTTATGCATCGTTAGTATAAGTCTATCCAGATCTTAGATACCTTATCTCTTAAGATCCTATAACTTGGGAGATTCAAGATCACAACCATGTGAGACTTATTCCATGGTCACCAAATCGAGTCCCATAGTCAGAGATTTTTATCCTAATTCTAGTGAAGTGAAATAAAGCATAAGATGAAGATGGCCATACAAAGAGTATTATTCAATCAAGATTGTTTTTCAAAGAGATAGCTTTAATAATACCAATCTCATTAGCTTGTAAGGCATTATTCCAACAGATGAAATAATGCAATATCCAACTCCTTGGATTTATGCCTCTTTAGTGCAAGTCTATCAAAATCTTAGATGCCCCATCTCATATGATTCTATAACTTAGAATATTTTAAAATTACGATCGTGAAGACTTGTTTCAGGATCACCACCTAGCATCTAACCAAGTCCTATAGTCATAATGTGATTTAGGAGCTGCAACTAAATGCCAATGAAGTAAAACAAGCATAAGATGAAAATGGCCATTTTATATAAATATTATTCAATCATGATTGTGGCATAAGTGAAATAATTTACATGCCAATCTAATTGGCTATAGGGCATTATTCGAACACTATGCATGCATCTACCACATAGCCATGTGAGCCAGTTGGGTTGCCTAGGAAAGGTTCTTGAGGCCTATTTTGTTTTATTTTGTGTTGAAAAGTCATTTAAACAACTTAGATGAACAAAAGTTTGGCAAGTGCTCAAAATAATGTTGGACATTTTTGCTTGCTTTCAAAGTTAAGTTCAAGTTAGTCAAGTTTAATTTAGTCTTCAATTTGGTGCAAAAATGAGATGCACAAAATGTTATGCTTATGTTTGCCAATTAATTAATTGTTTATGAGATAAGCATTTAATTGGTGGAATTTAAATGTCAATTCTTGTTTATTTTTCATTTAATTGCTAAATTGATGATGAATAAATGGGGATAAACATGATCCTTTAAATTAGTTTTTTGTGTTTCAAAGATTTTTGAAAAGGGATGTATTAAGTAGGAGTTTGCATGCATTTTGCCTTTCTACCTTATAAAATTATGAGAGTAAAACTCTAGGGATGAGGATTTCTTTTCTCTTGTAAATGTTGCAAGGAGATAGAGAAGGCTAAGAGGATCAAGGAAGCTTTAAGACCCATGAATGTTGGGATACGTTTATTTATTAGATAGGATTCAATCAACCTATTTAAAATCAATATAGTATTATACCGTGGCTCTAAGTGCACTACTTGGTTAAGGCTCATGGTCATCCCACCTTAGAAGCATGCTAGGTGTATTTACTTATTATGCTTTTCTTTATCCTATTAATGTATAAAATGTATGGTTAGGATATAGAGAACCTAAATAAGAGATGATAGTATTAATGAGATCTATCAAAGCAAGAAAAACCCTCAACTAGAGAATTCTAAGTTTTCCAAAATATTATGTCAAATTAGATACAAATTAAAAGATTTTTAATTAATCAAAACCTTTCTCTAATAGGAGGTGACATGAGATGCTACCCTAATTTAGTGTTAGCTCATAAGCCATGAGACACTTTATTAGTGGAAAGCTATGCTCATTTCTCAACATATGATGCACTTTAATTTAAAACTCACTTTGACATTGTCTCATGAGTCATGGAATGTCATTATGGAGTTTATAATTAAAGATTGATTAGTAGGTCTGACTTAACACCTAGTAGAGTAAATGAGCACGAGTCAGGGGTCTGCATTAAAAGTAAGGCAAAATAAATTAACGGTTGCATAGGGATGCAATTAGCAAAAGTTGCTTACCTTAAGATTGTTTGTAGATGTCTCACAAGTCGTGTGTCCACAAATGATGCCTTTCAGACTTTGATTCTCTCTAGAAAATGTGATTTTTCAAATTTTTTCAATGATTGAGGAATTTGATAAGATAGTAAAAATGAAACATGCTTGAAAGTCCATAAATGTGTTTTCTAATATCAAATTCAATCACATGCTTATATTCTTTTTTTTCACCTTTATAAATTTTTTAAATCCCAAACATGGCCAAGAATCCACTAAGCATCATATTGGAATCTAAAAAACTAATTGGGTTGAACTACCATGATTGGCATCGAAATCTCAATATCATTTTTGACTCCAAGAAATAGACCTATTTCCTAACTCAAAGTCTACCCAACACCATAGGCAATAATGCCAATCAAGAGGTACATGAGACATTCACTAAATAGGTTGAGGATGACCTCCAAACCCTTCGTCTAATGACGGGGTCCATGTTTATTAAGCTTCAAAAATCTCATAAGCATATAAAGAATGCTTTCGAGATTTACTTACATCTACAAGAGTTGTATAGTGCACAAATGAAACATAAGAGATACACGTACTCTGAGGATCTCTTTTAGACTAGGATGATAAAGGGGTCACCTTAAGATGATTGAGCTTATTGAAAAGATTGCTACTTTAGATGTAGTCATGGATAGCGACCACTATGTGGCTTTGATCTTACAATCCTTACCTAGCTCTTTTGACCAATTTGTGATTAATATTAATATGTCTAAGCAAAAATTCATGATCAATGAATTAGTTAATATATTGGTAATGATCGAGTTGACTATGAAAAATGACAAACCGTTAATACTTACTTTCTTCTCCAAGTCTAAAGGCTCTAAGGGTAAAAAAAATGAGGTAAGAAGAAGAAAAGTTTTTATTTGAAGGGAAAAGAGGCATTAAAACTATTTGGGGGGTCAAGATGAAGAAATAGGATAAGAAGGATGCCACTTGTTTCTACTATGCTGAATTAGGCTACTAGAAACGAAATTGCAAGGAATACCTTGCAACCCTTGGGAAGGGTATGTAATTCATGATCAATTCTTCCCCACAGGTATTTGATACCATATGTGGTTCTCACCTTTGTAATTTGTTATGTGGGATAGAAAGAAGATGGAATCTAACTGATGAGGATTTGATTCTATGCCTTAGAAATGGAGCAAAAGCTACAACTAAAGTTGAAGGCGTTATGAAGTTAGACTTAGCGAACTCGTTGATTGTATTAGATTCTTGTTACTTTGTACTAAATCTTGTTATGAATATCATTTCAATTCCCATTTTGGATAGTGAAAGATTTAATTTTTCAATATGACATAGGAAATTGAAAATAATAAAGAATAGTTCTTTAGTTGCAATGGGTATACTAAGTAATGAATTATACATTTTGGATTCTCAACCATCACTTATGTACATCGAATAAAGTAATAAAAGAAAATTAGATAATGAAGGAAGTGCCATTTTGGGGCATGCAAGACTTAGACATATTTTCAATAATAAGATGAATAAGACAGAAGCCCTCAAAGTACTAAATGTAAGTGGCATAGAAGATCTTCCTACTTGTAAATCTTGTTCAAAGGGAAAAATGACCAAGGCTCCTTTTGTTAGACAAGCGAAGCTAACCTAAGTCCTTTGGATTTGATCTATATGGAAGTTTGTAGACTATTAAAAGTTAGTTCAAGATGAGGTTATTCTTATTCAATACTTTCACTAATGATCACACTCGATTCGCACATATGTATCTTATAAAGTACAAGTTTGAAGCTTTTGAAAAGTTCAAAGAGTATAGAAATAAAGTAGAAACGTAAAAAAGGACATAGTATTAAAGCTCTTCAATCAGATCAAGAAGGGGAATACTTAAGTACCAATTTCTTATATTAACTTAAAGAAAATGAGACTTTTCACAAGGGACTCTATCTAGCACCCTAAAATAATGGAATAGCTAAGATTAGAAATCATACCTTGTTGGACATGGTACATTCCATATGAGCTTCACCGATGTGCCTATATCATTTCAGGAATATGCCTTTTATGTGGTGGCGAGGCTACTAAATGTAGCATTATCAAAGTCACTGCCAAAGACACTACATGAGATGTGGTATATCAAAGCACTCTCTTACTCTTATTTAAGTTTGGGGGTCTCTAGTATAAATCAAGAGACTAATAAGAGACAAGTTGGATACCAGATCCACTTTGTGCAAGTTTATGGAATATCAAAAGAGTCTTTAGGTTCCTATTTTTGTGATATCTCAAAACAAAAAGTGTTTGTTTCAAAGAACACTATCTTTTTGGAAAATGAGTTTCTATTGGATAGAAAAGGCATTATCATTGAAGTAGAAAAAGTTCAAGATGATCATAAGCCTAACACACAACATTTAAGAATGCCAGACCAAATCAAGAAGCGACTAGAAAGTTTTGAATTCCTTCATGAAATTGGATAAATGAACAGTGATCCGCAGACCTAGGAAGAAGCAATGTTGGACATAGATTCAAGACATTAGCTTGAGGCTATGAAATCTAAAATAGATGCCACATACTCTAATAAAATATGCCCTTTAGTAGATCTACTGAAGCGTATTGTATCCATTGGCCACAACTGAATCTAAAAGCAAAAACTAGGAGTTGATAGAAAGGTGACAATCTTCAAGGCTAGACTAATAGCAAAAAGATATATTCAAAAACCCAAAGGCACTAGGATCCAATTATCAAAACTTCAAAATATAAAATTAACTAGTGCTTACAATCATAACAAAGATCTAATAATGCTAGGGATTCAAATTTGGTAAGAGCATTACTTTGAAAAGCAAAATCCAATGAGCAACAAGTGAACACTTCACTAGTCTAGAAACTACCTACAACTAGTGTTGCTAGAAGAGTGCAACAATCGCCCAATCAAATCTCCTCCAAAAATCATGAAACAATATTTGGAGCTTCACAACACCTTGATGAACTCTTAGTTAAAATTATAGATCAAATGGCCATCTAGAACGCCCTGGAGAAATTCACCAAATCGGACTCCGTGCAAATGGATCTCTAGAAACAAGCAAGTCAAATGCCTTGCCTCTATTGTAATGATCCACACATTGATGAGATCTCCCTAAATCTACAGTCTATAAGGTGGAGTAAAACTAGAGATTCAACAATGGTGGAGGTAGATTTTACCTTGGGAAAAAGAAAAAGAGAGCAAAGCTTTCAACACATGAATGCTTGCTTGCAAAAGGTTTTGGATGGAAAGAAGGAAAAATTGAATTCTTCACACCAAAATTGATATGGTCAGCCATATCTTTCTATATCTATATATATATGCTAAAAATATATGATGCCAAGTTGGCATCACACAGTGCATGAGGAGGGGGCCGGCCAAGTAAGGTTGCCAAGGTGGCAAATTTGAATTCAAATCTCATTTGAATTCCATTTGCATCTTAATTACATTTGGAATTTCATTTCAAATTAATTAAGATGCTAATTCAAATCTTAATTGAATTTTCCATCCAAAATGTATTCTTCCCAATTAATTAAATTAAGCTCTTTAATTTAATTAATTATCCTTTAACTTAATTCTTTAAGTTAAACTAGCTTAACTCCTTAAGTTTAATTTTGTTAACTTAACTTTTTAACTTAACTTGACCAATTGATGATCATGTTGGCACCAAATAATTAACTCCATAATTATTGATCTAATTTAACCCCTTAAATTAATTCATTAATTTAACAATTAAATTAATCAAACCAAAATTGACCTTCAAACTTGGCACCTAAAAATCAGTCTACTAGGAGAAATCCTTTTCTAACAATTAGAAAATTTCTCTTAAAATTAAGAAGGTAATTGAATTTTATGTGTGATCCAATAGGTTCTATCATTCATTAGACATGGGCTCACAACTTCTTGTAACTTTTGAATATCTTATATTCATTTAAATTTAAAACTTCTTTTAAACAAGTCAACTCAATTCAATTAATCTCATTAATTGATGAGTACCCAATCTCCATAGTTAATATCCAACCTCAAGCCCATGGAGCCCAATTAATTGGCCAAAATGAGTATTCTAGAGAACTATCATCACTTTATACGTGCCATACAAATATGATTCTTTCATCTCCTATCTCCTAAAAGAGGCCTAGGATAAGATATTTGTTGGCTCCCTAATAACCTCGATACTATGTCTCTATTCTCAATATTCAATCCCTATTATGTGACCTCACCTTTGGAAAATTCCTTTTCCAAACCGTTACACTACCTTGCGCAGGGATTTCTAAGTGACGATCATCATAGAAAACACAGGAGGTGCACTTGCCTTTCACAATAAAGAGGAGTTGGATTCCATCTTGGATTTCACAAACCTCCATGCCAAGTAGCTCATACCTAATCTCAACCCAAAAGACCCGTTAGGTGCTCAAGAAAGAGTCAAAGCATGAGAACCGAACACAAGGTTACCATAGATCTTTAGGTTAAAGGACTAATAATATACACTAACGTAAGCTGGAGAACTTGCTACTATAGCTATCTAGTGGATTCTCTAGTGGGTCTTCAGTACCCTGTTCTCTAACAAACACCTATTAACATGCACACGTATCTCATACAATTGCTCATGCAATGGAGCAATCTCCAACCCTTAGATGTATGCATCATTAGTGCAAGTCTATCCGGATCTTAGATGCCTCATCTCATAAAATTCTATAACTTGAAATATTTAAGATCACGATCATGTGAGACTTATTCCATGGTCACAAACCAAGTCCTGTAGTCATAAGTGATCTATAGGCTTCATCCAAATGCAAGCGAAGTAAAACTAAGCATAAAATGAGCATGAACAAACAAAAAATATCATTCAATCCAGATTATTTTACAAGGAAATAGTATATACAAGGTCAATCTCATTGGCTTGCAAGGCACTATTCCAATAATCTTCTACTTATCCTAAAGCTAATGCCTCTTAGCCTTAAGACCCATCTTCTCAAGATGTCCTTTAAAGACCTTTTACATTAAGGGTTTCTTTAGTGGATCTGCTATATTCTCTTCCGTGGAAACTCTTTCCAATCGATTGTCGCCTCTATCAATGACCTTCCTAATCAAATGATACTACCTCACTTTGTGCTTGGATCGTTGATGAGATCTAAACCCTTTAGCTTGCGCTACCACTCTGTTGTTATTGCAAAAGACAACTACCAACTCAATAATGCTAGGAACTATATTCAACTCTTGAATAAAGTTTTTCATCCAAACTGCCCCATTTGTAGCTTCTGAAGCTGCAATATATTTTGCTTCAATGGATGAGTTGTCCATGGTGTCTTGCTTGGAACTCTTCCAGCTTACCATGCCTCCATTGAGGCAAAATATAAATCCAAAAGTAGATTTGAGGTCATCTACATTGAATTGGAAACTAAAATCAAAAAATCCTTCAAGTTTCAATTCTCCATTACTGTATACTAAAAATAGGTCCTCAGTTCTTGTCGAGTACTTTAGAATTGCTTTCAAGGCTATCTGATGACTCTCACTAGGATTGGATTAGAACCTACTCATAATGCTTAGTGATTATGCCACATCCAATCTTGTACAATGAACTATATACATTATGCTCCCTACTACAGAAGTATGGGGTATCAAAGACATTCTTTGTTCTCCTCCACAGTCATGAGGGCCATAAGCTTGAGAGACGAATGCCACATCCTTTGGGAAGAAATTCTCTCTTGGATTCTTACATACTAAACCTCTTTAGTTTTTTGTCAATGTACGGGATTTAGGAAAGCCCCAACATCCTTCTCAATCTATCTCTATAGATACGTATTCCCAATACATATGATGCTTCTCCCAAATCCTTCATAGAGAATTGTGTAGATAACTATACTTTAGTACACTCTAACATTCCTACTTCATTCCCAATGAGAAGGATGTCATCGTCATAAAGCACAATAAATTATACTAACTCCCATTAACCTTCTTGTACACACATGGTTCATACACATTTTTGACAAAGCCAAACGATTTGACCTTTTCATCAAAATGTATGTTTCAACTTTGGGATGCTTCTTTGAGTCCATAAATATATTTTTGGAGTTTGCAAACCTTTTGCTCACTCTCCTTAGATGTAAAACCTTATGGTTGCTCCATATAAATTTTTTCTTCAATGTTATCATTAAGGAAAGCAATTTTCACATCCATTTGTTATATCTCATAGTCATAATATGCAGCTGTGGCAAGTAAAATCCAAATGGACTTAGGCATAGCAAACAATGAAAAGGTTTTCTCGAAATCAATACTGGGTCTTTGAGTGCAACCTTTCACCACTAATCGAGCCTTAAAAGTCACCATTTCTCCATCTACCCGTAGCTTTCTCTTATAGATCTACTTGCACCTAACAAAAACTATTCCCTTTGGTAGATCTATTAAAGTTCATACTTTGTTTGAGTACATGGAGTCCAACATAGCTTCCTCATAGTTCTTTGGATCATCATCCAATTGTCCCATCTCATACAAAAAATCCAAACCTTTCAAGTTGCTTCTTGATTCTATCTAACCTTGTCAAAAGTTGCATATAAGGCTTTGCAACTCATTTATTTCCACCATTTGTGGAATTTCAAGGTCATCTTGAACTTTATCAAGTTCAATGACAATGCCTTTTGTATCCAATTGAAATTTCTTTTTCAAAAAGTGGGTGTTCCTTGAAAAAAACTCCTTTTGTTTCAAGGGATCATAAAAGCAATAACTAATAGACTCTCTTGGGTATTCCACAAATTTGCACAAGATAGATCTACAATCTTATCCCCCACTGTCTATCTCACATAAACGGGAGATCCCCAAACCTTTAGATAATAGTAAGAGGGTACTTTGCCATGCCATATCTCATATGGTGTTTTAAGTACTGACTTTGAAGGCTTTATGTTTAGTAACTTTGTTGTCGTGTGCAAAGCGTATCCCCAAAAGGTTGTAAGCACATAAAAAAATACTCATCATGAATCGTATATTGTCCAACAAGGTATGGTTTCTCCTCTCAACTACTCCATTGAGTTAGGGTTAGTTGGGTAGAGTCTATTAAGAAGAATCCCATTCACTTTAAGATAATCCAAGAATTCGGTGCTTAAGTATTTGTTCCTTCAATCTGATCAAAAGGCTTTAATCCTAAGTCCCTTTTACTTTTCCACTTCACTCCTATACTCTTTGAACTTTTGAAAGGCCTTAAACTTGTGCTTCATCAGATACACATGTCCATACCGATTATAATCATTGATGAAGGTAATGAAGTAAGAATGGCCACCTCTCCTACTAACTCTTAGTGGTCCATAAACATCCATATAGATAATTTTCAAAAGACTTGTGGATCGCTCCGTTTGTCCAACAAAGGGAGCCTTTGTCATTTTTCCCTTCAAACAAGATTCACAAATGGGAAGGCCCTCAATGCCACTAACTTTTAGTACTTTGAGAGGTTCCAACTTTCTCAACCAATTTGTAGAGATATGCCCAAGTCTAACATGCCACAAAATGGCATCTTCTTGGATATCTAGCTTTCTTTTATTTCTTTGAATGTGTGTTAGAGGAGAAGGAGAATCAAGTATGTATAATCCATTAACTAATGTACCTTGGGCAATAAAAGAACCATTCTTTAATGCTTTCAACTTCCCATTTGATATTGAAAAATCAAATCCTTAATTATCTAAAACAAAAATTGAAACAATGAACTTAACAAGGTTGGGTACATTGTATATTGGACCAAGAACAATACAAGAATTCCCTAAGTCAAGTTTGATTATGCTTTAAACATTGGCCACAACTCTTGCTCCATTTCCAAGGTGGAGGATTAAATCCCCTTCATGTAGACTCCTTCTTCTTTCCACCCCCTATAATGAGTTACAAAGGTGAGAACCACTTGCAGTATCAAATACCCATGCTGTATCAAAAGCATGTTTCATGTGCTCATAAGTATTTTGGAGCTCATTAGTCATGGATGCCAACATGAGGCATCTAACTTGTAGATCATCATCTACAAATTTTGTGAACACTTCACGAACTTCATCAGTTGCATCATTACCCAATATGTCCGATGGACTTTGATCAAGAACATAGTCTTCTTATCAAAGTTAAAAAATTATCTTAAGGTTTTTCAACCAATCTTGGAAGTTAGGCACGATGAGTTTACTGATTTTCAAAATGCTTGCAAGTGAATTTTTAGCCATTCGTCTATTGAAGATTTCGAAAATCTACATAAGGCAAAAAAAAAATAAGCATATGATTAAATTTGATATTAAAAATATTTTCATGATCTTTCAAGCATATTTTTCTCCCATTATTTTATCAAATCCTTCGCCCCTAAGAAGATTTTGAGAAATCATATTTTCTAGTGAGAATCAAGACCCCAACGACTTGCAAGTGGACCCTGGTTTACAAGTGCCATCCACGAGTAATCAAAGGGTAGGCAACTTTTACCAATTGCATCTTATGCAACTCTTGATATATTTTACCTCACTTTTCATATAAACTCATGTTTACATATGCCATCTATATTAATAAGTGTTAAGTCCAACTTACCAATCCCTTTTTTCCTCAAGATGGCCTCACAACATCCCCCGTTTACGAGTGTCAATGCATGAGGGTTCTTAAATCAAAGATGCATCTCATTCAAAATGTATGCTCACAACTTTCCTCCTAAGTGTGACCTTCATTTAAGAGTGCCATCACACAAATTCAGCAACATCATCATAGCATACACTATTGGTAAAAGGCTTGGATTAATTAGAACTCTTTTAATTTGTAGCCATTGGGACTTAATTTTGAAAAATACTTAGACATTCTAAGTGGAGGATTTTGGCTTACAAAGATCTCATCATTTTTATCTTCTTATTAGGTTCCCTATATCCTAATCATGCATCTCATACATCAATAAGATATGGAAAGCATAAATAAGTAAATGTGTCTAACATGCTCCTAGGGTGGGATGACCATCAACCAACCTAGTGATGCATTTAGAGCCATAGGTACATCACTTAGGTTGATTTAAATGGGTTGATTAAACTAAACTATTACATGAGTGTAATCCAAACATTCATGGGTCTTCAAAAAGTGTCCATACATCCATAAAACTCCTTGCTCCATGCAACATTTACATGAAATGAAAATCCTCATTCCAAGAAATTCTACTCTCGTAACTTTTACAAAATAAATTGAGAGACATGCAAACCCCATTTAATACAATACATTTCAACAACTTGAAACAAATAAAATCAATTTAAAAGGCTCATGATCATCCCCATTCATTCATCATTCATTCAACAATTAAATGAACAATAAATAAATCTAGAATTAACAATTAATTCCAATAATTAAATGCTTATCTCATAAATAAATAATTGGTCCAAGCATAACATTTTTGCCACAAGTTGGAGACTAACTTTGACAAGTTTTAGGAAGCAACAAAAATGTCAAACATTATTTTGAGGACTTGCACAATATTTGTGCATCCATAACATATGAATTAACATCACTTTTAGCAACTTACGGAGCCAAAACAATGGTTTAAAACCTGTCCAACCCCCAACTAACTACTGTTGGCTGAGCTAGGCATGCCAATAGCAGTAGCTCTTGGTCACTGCCCTGGCAGCTTCTTAAAGCTATCCGGTAATCCCTATTTTGGGGTCAAAGGCTAGTCAAACTATTTTTTAGCTCAACTTTTATGCACCAAAAATTATAGAACACATTCTAAATATGAAATCACACTTTATGGACCAATTTTAAGATCTAAAATTTATTTTAAAACTAAAAACTAAAGTGCTTAAACATGATTCAAAAATTTAAGTCTAAGTGAGAATCAAATTCTCCAAAAAAATCCAACCAAACTCCAATCCAATTGGATTCAAAAATGACCAAAAATATTTTGATCAATCACAAACATGCTATATCACATATAACATCAATTAATGCTAAATTTACCTTCAACATTAATCACTATGAATTAAAACAAACTAACTACACGAATTAACATTTAAATCACATAATAGCGTGCTTTTAATTCATCAATATAGGAGCCACACACAAATCAACCAAATACTCCAATCCATAAATTGAATTGAGAATTTGGTGATCTATATTAATCCATCACATGAATCAAACAACCAAATAAAATCCAAATCTAAGCATGATTTAGGCTCTTATAGCACTAAAAGTAAGGAACTAGGATTTAATTATCAAAACTTCAAAACATGAAATTAACTAGTGCTTACTAGCATAAAAATGATATAATTATGCTAGGGATTCAGACTAGGTTAGATCATTACCTTGAAAATCAAAATCCAAGGAGTAGCAAGTGAACACTTCACTAGTCCAGAAACTGCTTGCAACTGGCGCAACTGGAAGAGTGCGATGATCGCCCTATCAAATCTTCTCCAAAAATTCTAAAACAATATATGCAGCTTCAAAACACATTGATAAAATCTCAGTAAAAATTTTAGATCAAATGGCTATTTGGAACTCCCTAGATAAATTCGCTAAACTGGACTATGTGCAAGTGAATCCCTAGACACAAGCAAGTCAAATGCCTTGCCCCTATTGTAATGATCCACTCACCAATGAGATCTTCCTAAATCTCTAGTATATAAGCTCGAGTGGGCCAGAGATTCAACAATGGAAAAGGCCAATTTTAGGTAAGGAAGAAAAATAAGAGAGCAAAGCTTTCAACATATGAATGCTTACTTGCGAAAGGTTTTGGAGGGAAAGAGGGAAGAATCTATTCTTCACACCAAAATTGATATGGCCAACCATGTCTCTCTATATTTGTATACAAATACTACAAATGCTAAGTTGGCATCACACAATACATGAGGGGGATGGCCAAGTGGGGTTGCCAAGGTGGCAAATTTGAATCCAAATCTCATTTGAATTTCATTTGCTTCTTTATTGCATTTGGAATCACATTTCAAATTAATTAAAACATTAATTCAAATCTTATTTAAATTTTCCTTTCAAAAATCATTCTTTCCAATTAATTAAATTAAATTCTTTAATTTAATTAATTATCCTTTGACTTGATTCTTTAAGTTAAACTAGCTTAATTCCTTAAGCTTAATTTTGTTAACTTGACTCTTTAACTTAACTTAACCAACTAATGGTCATGTTGGCACCAAATAATTAACTTCTTAATTATTAGTCTAATTTAACCCCTTAAATTAGTTGATTAATTTAACACTTAAATTAATCAAGCCAAAATTAACCTTCAAACCTGGCACCTAAAAATTGGTCCACTAGGAGAGATCATTTTCTAACAATTAGAAAATTTTCTCCTAAAATTAGGAAGCTAATTGGAATTTGTGTGTGACCAATAAGTTCTATCATTCATTGGGCATAGGCTCACAACTTCTTATGACTTTTGAATAGCTTATATTTATTTTAATTTAAAACTTCTTTTAAACTAGTTGACACAATTCAATTAATCTCATTAATTGAAGAGTACCTAATCTCCAAAGTCGATGTCCAACCTCAACGCTATGTAGCCCAACTAATTAGCTAAAATGAATATTCTGGAGGACCATCAGTGCTCTATACGTGCCATGCAAATATGATCCTTTCATCTCCTATCTCCAGAAAGAAGCCTAGGGTAAGATATTTGTCAAATTTCTAGTAGCCTTGATACTATGTCTCTATTCTCAATGTTTGATCCTTATCGTGTGACCTCACCTTTAGAAAACTTCTTTTTAAACCGTCACACTATCTTGTGCAAGGATTTATAGAAATCGATCATTATAGAATATATAGGAAATACACTTGCCCTTCACAACAATGAGGATTCAAATTTCATCTTAGATCTCACAAACCTCCATGCCAAGTAGCTCATACTCAATCTCAACCCAAAAGACCCGTTAGGTAGTTGAGAAAAAGTCAAAGTATGAAGACCTAACAAAAGGTTACCATGGACCCTCATGTCAGAGGACTAATAATATGTACTAGCATAAGTAGGAGAACTTGCCACTATGGCTGTCTAATAGATTCTCCGATGGGTCTTCAATGCCTTGTTCTCTAACAAGCACCCACTAACATACACCTATATCTCATATAGTTGCTCATGGAATGGAGCAATCTCCAACCTTTAGATGTATGCATCATTAGTGTAAGTCTATCCAGGTTTTAGATGCCCCATCTTAGATGATCCTATAACATGGAACATTTAAGATCACAACCATATGAGACTTATTCCATGGTTATCAAACGAAATCCTACAATCATAAATAATCTAAAGGCTTCATCTAAATGCAAGTGAAGTAGAGCTAAGCATAAGATAACGATGAGCATACAAAGAATATCATTCAATCAAGATTGTTTTATAAGAAAATAGTATATACAAGGCCAATCTCATTGGCTTGCAAAGTACTATTCCAACACTAATATTGATCTTGAGAAAATATTTTCACTGGTCGCTATGCCTAAGTCCATTAGGATTATGTTTTCCATCACAGCTTACTATGACTATAAGTATGGCAAATGGATGTAAAGACTATTTTTCTCAATGCAAACATTGAAAAAGAAATCTATATGGAGCAACCACAATGTTTTACATCCAAATAGAGTGAGCAAAATATTTGCAAACTCTAAAGATCTATTTATGGATAAAAGCAAACATCTCAAAGTTGGAACACATGTTTCGATAAGGTAGTTAAATTGATTAACTTTGTCAAAAATAAATATGAGCTCTATGTGTATAGAAAGGCTTGTAAGAGTTTAATATAGTTTATTATGCTTTATGTGGATGACATTCTTCTCATTGGGAATGAGAAAAAAAGGGGTTAGAGTGTACTAAAGCATGGTTATCTTCACAGTTTCCCATGAAAGATTTGGGAGAAGCATCCTACATATTAGAAAAATAGATCTATAGAGATACATTAAAAAGGATGTTGGGGTTTTCCCAAACCACGTGTATTGACAAGATACTAAAAAGGTTTAGCATGGAAGAAACCAAGAAGCGATTTCTCCCTACGGGACATAGTCTTCATCTCTCCAAGTCTATGGCCCCTAAAACTAAAAATGAGAAAGAAAGAATGCCCCACTCGCCTTATGCATCCATGATTGGGAGCACAATGTATGCTATTTAATGTCCTAGACTGGTGTAGCACATGTTTTAAGTATTACAAGCCTCTTTCATTCTAACCCTAGTGATAGTCATTAGATAGCTATAAAAGCTAACCTTAAGTATTTGAGAAGAACTAAGGATTTATTTTTAGTTTACGATTATGGAGAATTAAAACTTCAAGGATTTTCATATTTTACTTTTTAATCCGATGAAGATGACCTTAAATTAACCTCAAGATTTATATTTTGCCTAAATAGTGGCACGATGAGTTGGAAAAGTTCCAAACAAGACACCACAATCAATTCTACCATTGAGATGGAATATATTGCGGCTTCAAAAATCACCAAGAAAGGTGTCTATATGAAAAACTTCATCTAAGATTTGGATATAGTGTTTAGCAGTGCAAAGCCAATTGTTGCCTTTTATGACAACAACAGAGCCATTACACAAGCTAAAGAGCTAAGATCTCATTAACGATTCAAGTTTATCTTGAGGCGTTATCATTTGATTTGTAAAATCATTGATAGAGGTGGCATTCTAGTGTAGAGGGTAGCCTCATAAGAGAATATAGTAGATCCACTGACTAAATCCCTAATGCAAAAGTGTTTGAAAGACATCTTAAGAAGATAAGCCTTAAGACAACATACAATTTACTTTAAGGCAAGTAAGAAATTATTAGAATAGCGCCCCACAAGCCAATTATATTGGCATGTAAAACTACTCTTTTTTGTGATACAATTTTGATTGAATGATTTTCTTATTAAACGCCAACTTTATCTTATGCTTTTTATACTTCACTTGAATTTGGTTGAAACTCTTAAATTATACTAGACTATGGGACTTGGTCACACATACGATGGTGATCATGATACAAGTCTCCATGGTAAAATTTTTAAAGTATTCTAAGTCGTAGAATCTTATGAGATAGGGCTTCTAAGATTCAAATAAACCTGCACTAACGATGCATATTCCAAAGGTTTGGATATTACTCCATTTGATGATCAGTCTATCTGAGACATTGATGCATGTTAGTAGGTACTTGTTAAAGAGTAAGTTCACTGAAGACCCACCTAAAAATTCCTCTAAATAGCCATAATGGCATGTTGGTAGTGTCAAGTTCTTAAGCTTATGATAGTGCATATAATTAGTCTTTAGACCTAAGAATCCATGATAACTTTATGTTTAGGTCCTTATTCTTTAACTTTTCCCCAACCATGCAATAGGTCATATGGGGGTAAGAATAAGCATGAGCTATTAAGCATAGAGGTTTGTAAGATCCAATATGGGATCCATCTCCTTGTTGTTGTGAAGAATGAGTGCATCTCTTGTGTATTCTATAGTGATCAATTCTAAGAAATCCTTGCTCGAGGTAATATGACAATTTAGAAAAGGTGTTTTCCAAAGTTGAGGTCATAAAGGGGAATTAAATATTGGATGTAGAGACATAGTTATTGAGGCTATTAGGGAGTCGACAAATATCTTGCCCTAGGTTTCTTTCGGGAGATATGAGATAAAATGACTGTATTTACATGGTAAGCACAAGCTATAATGGTTTGTCGAGATATAATTCATTCATCTAATTACTTAGGCTTCATGGGCTTGTTGCTAGACATTGTCATGGAGAATAGGTAATCTTCAATTAATAGAGATTAATTGAAGGAGTTATCAATTTAAAGGAGTTTAAACTAATGTGAATGTTTTAATATTCAAAATATTATAAAACGTTGTGAGCCCATGTCAAAAGAATAGATAAACCTAATAGGTCACACATGAAAGCGTAAGATAGGTCTTATTTGATAGAAAGAATTTTCTGAGTTAGAAAATTCATGTTAGGCGTTTTGGAGAGAGAAATCATTGACTTAATTAACTGGTCATTTTGCTTGATTAATTTAAGTGTTAAATTAATAAAATAATTTAAAGAGTTAAATTAGAGCAATTAAATTAAGAAGTTAATTTAATTGGTGCCACATGACAATTAACAAGTCAAGTTAACTTAAATAGTTAAGTTAATTATAATTAACTTGAAGAGTTAAGTTAATTAACTTAAGGAGTTAAGTTTAATTAATTAAATTAAAGAGTTAATTTAATTAAAATTGAGAATTTGAATTTTGGAGGAAAATTAAATGAAATAGTTCATTTTAATTTAAGTTAATTAGCATTTCATTTCATGAGATAAAATGCAAATGTTAATTAAATGGAAATGCACATGAAATACAAATGCATGCACAAGTTAGCAAGTTGTCCAACATGCATGGAAGGTGTGATGAACACATCCAAGAGCTTTCGTCCCCTCTATAAATAGGACATGTGGCCAGCCATCTTGAGCTAGTTGGCATTTCTCACATTTTCCCTCCAAAAATGTGATATAATTCATGTGTTGAATAATCACCCCAAAATCCTCTCCTCCCTCTCTCCTTCAAAAACCGCCAATCCTTCTTCATCTTCCTCTCTTGTTCTAGCAAAAGTGAGATTGATTGAAATATTACCTAAGGTGTGTGGACTTGTTCATTAGAGGTCCAACATTTGAAGGACTTAGAATTCCTTGGTGTATCATCACTTAGACTAGTTTTATGAGCATGTTTAGGTGATCATTTGGTTTTTTACTCTAGAGATTTTTGGCTAGATTTTTTGGTCATCTTGTAATGTAGATATATACCATTTTTGCTGATTTTTGGAGTATTGAAAGGGGATTTTTCAAATCCAATCATTGGAGCTTGTAGATTTTCCACTAGAAATGAGTCTTTGGAGTGATCTACTTAAATCATTTGTTTCTAATTGCAAAGGTAAATTTTCCGCCCTCAAATCCTTATTTAGAGCTTGATTATGATCCTTGGGATGAGATGATTATTTTTATTTTAGCTTATTTAGGTTTTTATAGTTAGATCTCAATCTATTTCTATCTTTCACCTTTTTTAAATTATCATACTACTTTGCACAAGAATTTCTTGGAATTGATCATTATAGAATTCATATGAGATGCACTCATTCTTCACAATAACAAGGAAATGGATCCTATTTTGTATCTCACAAACCTTTATGTGTAAATAGCTCATGTCTAATCGAAATTTCGGATGACCCGCTACGTGGTCAAGGCAAAGTCAAAGTATAATGACCTAAACACAAGGTTACTATGGATCCTAAAGTGAAGGAATTAATTATATGTCATAAGCTTGAGAACTTGCCACTACTAATGTGCTACTATGGCTATCTCGTAGATTCTCCAAACAAGCCTTTAGTGAACTTGTTCTCTAACTAGCATCTATTAATATACATCTATGTCTAACATAGATTGACCATGAAACAGGGCATCATCCAACCCTTGGAGTATGTATTATTAGTGCAAATTGATACGAATCTTAGATGCTCTTTTTCATATAATTCTATGACTTGGAATGTTTAAAATCATAACCTTGGAGACTTGTTTCATGATCACCATCATATGTGAGAATAAGTCCCATAGTCTTGTATAATTTAAGAACTTCAACCAAATACAAGTGAAGTACAAAAAGTATATGATAAAGACAATTATTTATAAAAATATCATTCAATCAAGATTGTCTCACAATTGAAGCAGTTAATACATGCCAATTCTAATTAGCTAGGAGCACTACTCCTATTTTCCTTGAAGCCAATTCCCCATAGCTTTGACACCCATCTACTGAAGATTTGCTTCAAATACTTTATATGGTAAAGGTTTAGTTAGTAAATCTGCTATATTCTTTTTCAAAGCTACCATCCTCTCTCTGATGTTGCTTCTAACAATGACATCATAGATCAAATGATAATACCGCAAAATGTGCTTGGTTCATTAATGAGATCTTGGTTCTTTTGCTTGCGCAATGGCTCTATTTTTGTCACAAAAGACAATTATTATCTCTGCAATGCTAAGCACTACATCTAACTCTTGGATGGAATTTTTCATCCAAACATCCTCTTTTGCAATCTCTAGAACCACAATATATCTTACCTCAATGACAAAGTTGGTCGTAGTGTATTGCTTGGAACTCTTCCAACTTACCACACCACTATTGAGGAAAAATATAAATCCTGAGGTACATTTAAGGTCATCTTCATTGGATTGGAAACTATAATCTAAAAACCCTTCAAGTTTTAATTCTCTATTGCCATATACAAAAAATAAATCCTTATTTTGTCTTAAGTGCCTCAAGATTGCTTTTACAGCCATCCAATAACTTTTACTATAGTTTGATGAAAAGCGGCTCATAACACGTAGGGCATGTGCTACATCCGATCTAATACATTGAACGGCATATATTATGTTTTCTACTGTAGATGCATAAAGTATGTGGCACATTTTTTCTCTCTCATCTTCAGTCCTAAGGGCCATAGACTTGGAGAGACAAAGACCATGTCCCATATGAAGGAATTTCTTCTTGGATTCTTCCATACAAAACCTCTTAAGTATCTTATCAATGTATGTGGTTTGAGAGAGCCCCAATATCCTCATTTATTTATCTCCAACTCTTCTATCTCATCCCCAATGAGAAGAATGTCATCGACATAAAGTATAATAAACTAAATCAAACTCCTATCAATTTTTTTATACACACAAGATGCATAAACATTTTTGACAAAGTCAAATGATTTGACTATCTTATAAAATCATATGTTCCAACTTTGGGATGCTCCTTTCAGTCCATAGATGAACGTTTGGAGTTTGCAAACCTTTTGCTCATCTCTTTTAGATGTAAAACCTTATGATTGCACTATATAGATTTTTTCTTCAATGTTTCCATCAAGAAAAGCAATATTTACTTCCATTTAACATATCTCATAGTTGTAGTAAGCAACTATGTCAAGCAAAATCCTAATGGACTTAGGTGTAGCAACCAATGTAAAGGTTTCCTCAAAGTCAATACTACATCTTTGAGTATAACCTTTTGCCATTAGTATTGGAGTACATAGAGCCTATTCAAATTTCATGGCTAATATCTCGAATTTATATCTGACATAGCTTTTGCATAATTCTTCAGGTCACTATCTATTTGTCCTATCTCATGAAGAAATTCAAACCTTTTAGGCTGCTTCTTGATTCAGTTCAACTTTCTAAAAGGTTTTGTGTTAGGCTTGGGATTCTCTATAGTTTCAATCATTTGTGGATAATATGATCATGTTAGACTTCATCAAGTTTAATAACAACACTCTTTCTATCCAATAGAAACTCCTTTTTCAAAAAGGCTGCATTCCTTGAAACAAACACCTTATATTCTAAGGAATTATATAAATAATAACCCTAAGACTCTTATGTGTATCTCATAAACTTACACAAAGTAGATCTTGTATACAACTTGTCTCCCACTAGTCTCTTAAAGTATATGGGACACCCCTAAACTCTTGGATAAGAACAAGAGGTTTTTTTGCCATACCACATCTTATGTAATATCTTTGACACCAACTTTGAAGGTATTATATTTAATATCTTCACTACGAAAGCACATCATGGAACGTACCATGTCCAACAAGGTGATATCTGTCCTTTTGACTACTCCATTATGTTGAGGGGTGACCGGTTTAGTCCATTGTAAAGAAATCTCATTCTCTTTTAGATAACCCAAGAACTCAGTATTTAAGTATTCCCCTCCATGATCTAATCAAAGAGCATTAATATTAAGTCCTTGTTGCTTTTCTACTTCATTCTTATACTATTTGAACTTTTCAAAAGCTTTAGATTTGCACTTCATAAGACACACATATCCGTACTAAGTGTAATCATTGGTGAAGATAATAAAGTACAAATAGCCTTCTCTTGCACTAACTCTTAGTAGCTTACATATTTCCGTATGGATCAAATTCAAAGGACTTGTGGAACACTCTATTTGCCCACAAAAGGAGTCTTCGCCATTTTTCCTTTTAAAAAAGAATCACAAATAGGAAAATTCTCTATGCTACTAACATTTAGTACTTTAAGGCCTTTTACGTTGTTCCTCCTATTCTTGAAAATTTATTCAAGTCTTGCATGCCACAATGTGGCACTTTCTTAGTTATCTATTTTTCTCTTTTGTTGCTTTGAACATGCATAAGTGATGGTTGGGAATCCAGTATGTATAATTCATTGTTTAAAGCACCATATGCAATTAAAAAATCATTCTTTATTACTTTCAATTTTCCATCACTAATTGAAAAATCGTATCCTTTATTATCTAAGACAATAATTGAATAATGTTCCTAACAAGGTTAGGTACATAAAGCAAAGATCTAATACAATATAAGAATTCCTCAAGTACAACTTGATTATGCCTTTAATCTTAGCTACAATCTTTGTGCCATTTCCAAGGCAAATGATCATTTCCCATCACCGAGCATCATTCTTTGTTTTGCCTTTGTAAAAAATTACAAAGGAAAAAACTACATACGATATCAAATACCAATGAGGAAGAATTTGTAGTTAAGTGCAGTTCAATGAAAAACATACCCTTCCCAATCGTTACATAATGTTCCTTACAATTGCGCTTCCAATGTCCATTTTCAACATAATAGAAATAAATAGTATCCTTCTTGTCCTCTTGCTTTTTCTTCTTAACTCTTTCGGAGGGATTTAAAAGTTGCTTCCCTTTCGAAAAAGAACTCTTTTTCTTACCTTTCTTTTTCTACCTTTAAGGCCTTTAGACTTGGAGGAAGATACAAGCATCAAAAGCTTGTCCTTTTCATAATCGACTCAACCCTCACCAACATATTAACCAATTCATTAATTGTAACCTCTTGGTTGGACATGTTGAATTTCATAATGAATTGGTCAAATAAACTTAGTAATGATTGAAGGATCAAATCTACATGAAGATCTTTGTCCATAACCACGTTTAATTGAGCAAACTTCTCAACGAGACTGATCATCTTAAGACCATGGTCATGGACACTTGCCCTTTCAATTATTCTTGTCCTAAATAGCTCTCTAGATAATGAACAACGTTCATGTCAACATTGCACCCCATATAACTCTTGTGAGTGTAAATGTATCTCAAAAGTAGTTTTTCATTTTTTTCATGAGATTTTTTAACCTCATTGGATAGTGATGCCATTATGAGGTAACAAATTTGAAGATCACCTTCTACCCATTTTGTGAATGTTTCACGGGCCTCATCGTCAGCATCATCACTAATAATGTCAGAAGGACTTTGAGTAAGGACATAAGTTCTCTTTTTGTAGTCAAGAATAATTTTGAGGTTTCTTAACCAATCACGGAAGTTAGGCTCAATGAGCTTATTGGTTTCAAAAATAACACTTAGTGGATTCTTTGCCATTGATTGAGATTTCAAAAATCCACAAAAACAAGAAAGAGAATATAAGCATATGATTGAATTTGATATTAGAAAACATATTTATGGACTTTCAAGCATGTTTCTCTCTCATTATTTTATCAAAGCCCTAACCTCTAAGGAATTTAGGGAGAATTAAGGTCCAAAAAGGCATCATTTGTGGACCCACAACTCGTGAGACATCCACAAACAATCCTAAGGTCAACAATTATTGGTAATTGTATTTCTATGCAACCTTTGATATGTTTTGCCTCACTTTCATATAGACCTATGATTTGTGCGACATATACACTACTAGGTGTTAAGTTGTACCTATCAATCAATCTTTAATTATAAACTCCACTATAACATTCCACGACTTGTGAGATAATGCCATAATGAGTTTTAAATTAAAGTGCATGATATGTCAAGGAAGTGAACATAACTTTCCTCTAATAAAATATCCCACAACCTATGTGCCAACACTAAATTAGGTTAGCATCTCATGTGACCTCTCATTGGTAAAAGGGTTGGATTAATTAAAACTCCTTTTAATTTGTATCCAATATAACTTAATATTTTGTAATGCTTAGACTCTTCTAAATAAGGGTTTTTCTTTCTTTGAAAAATCTCATCAATTTTATAATCACTTATTTAGGTTCTTTATATCCTAACCATGCATTTCATATATCAATAGGATAAAGAAAGTGTGAATAAGAAAATGCACCTAGCAATGGGATGACCATAAGCCTTAAAAAAGTAGTGCACTTTAGAGTCATAGGTGCACTACTTAGTTGATTTTAAGTGGATTGATTAAATTCTATCTATTACATAAATGTATTCCATAAATTCATTCATTGGTCTTCAAGCCTCCTCGATCCTTTGGGCCTCCTTATCTCTATCAACATTTATAAGAGAAAAGAAATCCTCATCCCTAGAGTTCTACTCTCATAACAATTATAAGGTAGAAGATCAAGAGGCATGCAAGCGCCAATTTAATACAACCCTTTTAAACCAACTTTGAAACAAACAAAACCAAATGAAAGGCTCATGTTCATTCCCATACATCCATCATCCATGCAACAATTAAATGAATAATAAACAAGAATTGACAATCAATTCATCCAATTAAATACTTATGACATAAATAATTAATTAATAGGAAAAATAAGCATAACTCTTTATGTATCTCATTGTTACACCTAATTGAAGATTAACTTAAACTTACTTTAAAAGCTAGCAAAAATGTCCAATATCATTTTAAAACACTTGCACAACTTTCGTACACCTAAATATGTATGAAAAATAAGTTAGAAAAGCAAAATGTCATAAAACGGTCCCAACACAGCCATAAGGTAGCCTCGGCACAGCTCTTGCCCGCAACCACCTACCCAAGCATGCACACAATGGTTCTGTTGCCTACCAAGCTTGGCTGCTAGGTGGCAGCTTGTGCCCAACCACCTAATAGCCAAGTCTTGGTCCCTTTTGTGGTTTTCTATTCTCCAAACTCTTATGGACACTTCCATAACTCATTTTCACACAATTTAGACAAATTCCTAGATTTTAAACACTTTTAAAAGTGGAAATTCAATTGCTCAAACTACTTCAAAAATCAAATCTAAGTGAGATCAATATTTATCAAAAATCTCCAATTAACTCCAATCCAATTGGATCTAAAAATAGCCAAAAAAAAATACTAAAGCTATAATTAACATGCTATATCAATATATAACATCATCCAATACTAAATCAACATTTAGCATCATAAGAATTGAATGAAAATCATGCCAACATATGAAATAACACATAAATACATATTGACATATTTCTATTCAACATATAAAGAGCCACTTACAAAATCATCCAAACACTTAAACTCATCAATTGAATCAAATATTTAGAGATTTGGATTAAAACCATCACATGAATCAATTCCACTAAAATCCTAATGTAGGCATGATGGTGGCTCTAATACCACTTGAAAAAGGAAAGTAGATTAGGATCCATAAAATTAAACCAAAAGGAGGCAAATTAAACTAGTCATTTGTATTTAAAGGATCAAACTATATGTCAAAAAATAGGATTTGAAGGCTAAAAATTACCTTTGTGGACAAAATCAAAGAAATCAACTAGCTCTCTCAAAGGACTCCTTTAATGGAAGATCTACAAACTACGACACCTTGATGTGGTTGCTCCACTTTCAAGCCTCCAAAATTCATAAAAATTGGCACACCTTTTCACCACCAATATAGTGAGTTTTTGGCCAAAAAAAGCTCCTTGGTCACCTAATTGAAGCACTAAAATCGGTCACAAAATGGTTCACTAAGAAAATCTTAGTTCCCTAAGTGTTGAACCTCTAATGTTTAGGCCACACACCTATGAACAGCTCTCGATCAACCTCACTTTTCTAGAGAAGAGAGAAAGAAGATGATAAAGGAACGTGGTGGTTTTGGAGGTGGGGATAATTTAGGAGATGGTTATTCAATACATGCATTATACCACTTTTTAGAGGGAAAATGTGAAGAGCTTCAATCAAAGATCCAAGCAACTAGCCATATGTATTTATAGGAGAGGATGGAAACTTCCATCACACTCTCCATGCATGTGTGCCAACTTCCTAACTTGAATTTGCATTTTGGCTTAGTTTGCATTTGCATTTCATTTCACTAAATGTAATGCCAACTTGCATAATTCAAATGGACTCTTCCATTTAATTTTCCTCCAAAACTTGAATTCCCAATTTAATTCAATTAACTCTTTAATTTAATTAATTTAACTTAAATCCTTAAGTTAATTAACTTAACTCTTTATGTTAACTAGAGCTAACTTAACTCCTTAAGTTAATTTGATTAATTAATTGTCATATGGCACTAATTAAATTAACACCTTAATCTAATTAGCCTAATTAATTCCTTAAATTATTTTGATTAATTTAACACTGAAATTAATCAAGCCAAAATGACCAAGTAAAATTAGTGAAACTGTTTTTCTTTCCTTAGGAAAACGTGCCTAGCATATGATTTTTCTAACTCGTTCAAAAATCCCTTCCATCAAATAAGAGTATCCTTAAGCTTTTGTATGAGACCCATCAGGTTCATCCATTCGTTGGACATGGGCTCACAACTCATTGTAATATTTTGAATATTGAAACATGCACAGTAGTTTAAATTCATTTAAACTAATAACGCTTTTAATTAATCTCTATTAATTGAAAAGCACCCAATATCTATGAACGACGTCTAGCAACAAGTCTAAGAAGCCCAACTAATTGGATGAATGAATTATATCTTGATAAACCATTATAGCTTATGCCTACTATGCAAATACAGTCATTCCATCACCTATCTCCTAAAAGAGGCTTAGGGCAAGATATTTGTTGGATACATAATAGCCTCCATAACTATATCACTATATCTAATGTTTGATTCCCCTTTATAACCTCAACTTTGGAAAACACCTTTTTCAAATTGTCATACTAACTTGTGCAAGGATTTCTTAGAAACGGCCATTACAGATTACAGAAGATATGCACTTATTTTTCACAAAAATAAAGAAATGGATCCCATATTAGATCTCACAAACTTTAATGTTAAGTAGCTCATGCCCAATCTAGAACTTGGATGACATGCTATATGGTCGCGGAAAATTAAGTCAAAGAATAAAGGCCTAACCACAAGGTTACTATGGATCCTCAAGTCAAAGGACTAATTATATACACAATTGTAAGCTTGGAAACTTGCCACTGCCGACGTGCTACTATAGCTATCTATTGGATTCTCCAAACAAGCCTCCAATGAACTTGTTCTCTAACATTTACCCACTAATATACATCCATGTCTAACATAGATTACCCATATAATAAGGCAATATCCAACCCCTTGGAGTATGCAATGGTAGTGCAAATCTATTTGAATTTTAGATGCCACTTCTCATAAGATTCTATAAGTTGGAATATTTAAAATCATGACCTTAGAAACTTGTTTCATGATCACCATCATATGTGTGACCAAGTCTTATAGTATTGTATGATTTAAGGGCTTCAACCAAATGCATGTGAAGTATAAAAAGTATAAGATGAAGATGGCTATTTATAAAAATATCATTCAATCAAGATTGCCTCACACTAGTTCTAATTAGCTACGGGGCATTATTCCAACATTAGCCAGCCTTTTAGGAGTAACTACATTTCTCCTCCATTCAAGTGGTGGTATCATGTGTCGAGAGAAACTACCCTTTAGATTTATCCAACAACTTTTCTCTCCAAAAACTCCCTTATTCTTTCTTCTTCATCCTCCTTTATCCTGCTCCTTCATCCCTCTCATATCTCTAGCTAATTGAGAAAGAATTGAGAGTGTTCATGGTGTGTGGACTTGCTTTAAAGGCTTATCACTGGTGAGCTATGGATTGGTGAATCAAGTTTCTTCAAGGAAGTGGCTGATTCTTGCTCTTTTTGGTGTTTGTCGATTTTACACCTTAAGTTGCTATTTTGCCACCATTTCAAGCATGGCTTGACGTAGTTTTTTGGCAGCAAACGTTTCTATGGTCACTATACTTTGGAGGGGAGTTGGAGTTTGTTAGAGAATAGGCAAATTTCTTGCTTGGAAGAAATTTCTATTGTCAGAGCTTGCTAGTTGCCTTTCATTTTCATGATTAAGGTAACATTCTCCAACCTTTTTTATTTATTATTGAGGAATGGAATAGATCCTTAGGTTGAGGATGTGTTGGTAGTTTTTGCCTACTTCTACAAATTATTACAGATCCTAACACATCCTCTACTTTCAGTTACGAGTATTCATATTGCATTTTCAGGTATAATTATTATGTTTTTCCATATCCTATAAGTTTCTTTTTTAATTCAATAGTATAAATTATAATTGGACTCTTTTGAGGTTCTATAAGTGATTATAGCTCTAACATGCACCAAAGTATGTAGTTCTCTACTCCTACATTTTGTAATGTAAAATTTAGCTTTAAGAACACTACAAAAACTACAATACAGTGACCATGAGAGAATTGTTCATGGATGAGAGAGGCTTTGATGATGGAATTGATTTTAGACTGCATTTTGCTTAGGCACTGACAAGGCTTTGCCAACTATCCATAGCCAAATATTATAAGCTTAGTCTAAGATTTTAAGTAATCACATCAAATCATCATATGATGATACTTTTGTGAGGGAAAAATAGGTCTTTTACAAAATAGCAACCATTAATACATATCACAAGGTATCACCCTTAGAGATATAGGCCATTTCAAATAAAAAGAAATAAGTACTTCTAGACAAAGTCTCCCAAGTCCTATGTGGCTATGAGGTGGTTTTGAAAATCATTAATAAGAACATGACTTTCAAAGCCAACCATCTCCTTAAAAAGAACAAAATATGATTGCATTTCATTTAGGTTACACATGTTATCCTTGGCACCATTTCATCAATAGAACAAGGGACAAGGTTAGACTCTCTAAGTAGATAGTAACAAACGACCCAATGGATGTGGGCTTGACATTTAAGGAGTAATTCGATAGAAATGCTCATATAAGGAAGGCTTGTGATTTTCTAGTTTGATTACAGGTCTTCGTGTTTCAATAAGCCTAGAGTGGGAGTACTCTAAGGCATAGTTACTATTGAAAGTGAAGTTTGACAATAAATTTAGGTTGCCCTTCTATTTATTCCAACAAGAGAAAAGCCAACATATTTGGAGCAAGGACATGTCAACATAGGCTAGAGATGGCTATTCAAGCACTTTGGTAGAGGACAAACTACACCGCCCAAAGAGGAGTTTCAACTAGATGGCACATTATTATGGTGAATGCTTCCAAACCTTAAGGTCTATAATGGTTACATAGCCAACCATTAGGGAGGATCCTTTCCCATACTTCCTACCTCTCCACCAACAACAATCTCCTTTGGGAGGATACCTCTTTCCTTTCTCTTTCTATTTACACACGATAAGATTAGATTGCTATTCAAGTTTGGAGGTTTGTTTCTTTTTTGCATGTATAAAACGTGGTTAGAGTGAATTTTATGGATGCTAGTAATTTATTTGCAAATACCTGTACTTATTCTACTTGCACATTTGACAAGCCTATGTAGTTCAATCTACTATTACTTTGAATTTTATTTGCTAATTACCTACTACTTTTAATGCCCTTACTAGTTGTTTCTTGAATTTAAATTTTATCTTGCTTGTGTTTCGTTCTTGATTTTTGTTTAGGTTTTCTTTTGTTTTGTTAGTTTAGTTGCTAGATTTTTGTATTTTTTCTTTTGGGATTTTGTTTCATGAGTTTATTGAGCATGTTATTAGGAGAACTTAGATGCATGGTAAGTCTATTTTTTATGATGATTTTAATCTTTCTGAACTAGAAGGAGGATGTGAGAACTAAAGCATTCTGATGGTGATCAATAGACTTGTGCATTTTTTATGATTAAGTAGTACTAAAGTCTCTTCTTAGGATGAGGTGGTAGTGTACATGTAGTTGTGCTTCTGAGGATTAGTACAAGCGAATGTCAAAAGAAATTGCCGCCACATAAAAAGATGTTAATCAAAAGTACTTACCTACCACGAAGATGAAAACAAAATGCAAAGAAAGACCATTGTGGAAGGGCATGGGATGATTAGAGATTAGTGTATAATGATGCTGAATTTTGACAAAGCTTAAATATCTACGTGATAATGAGTGTCATTAGTTATATTAAGCTATTTTTGTCAAGAATTTCCTACCCATGACCCGAACCCTACATTACAAGGATGTAAACCCTCAATTCCAAATTCACGTGTTTCTTACATTAGTTGAGAGGTGATGAAAAGCAAACTTATGGAAGGCCCCAGCAACTACCTAGCTCAAGAGAGAATGATTGAGTTTGAGTCCATTTGGATAAGAAGTGGTACTTTGCAGGCACACATGGAATATCATGCTTATAATCAATTCTTGTACAGAATTCAAAGCATGAGTTACCTATTTTATTGATGTTTGACCGTTGTTCTACTTGTTTAGTAAATTTTTAAAATTTATATGGATGACTTATGAATTAAGCAAAACCTATTCTTGTTTTCTTCTATTGCATGTTTGTTTTGTATTTTCTTATTGTTTTTTGGATTATGTGAATTCTGGATTGATGAAATTACGAATAAATTAGGAATTATTACGCTTGAATATATTTGATTTAATTAGGTTCTTTGTTATTAATGTTATCTTGAGTCTGATCAACTAGGGACTGATTTGTACCACTTTAAGCTTGAGTGAGAAACTTGGTTGATTAAACTATAGGTTACTACAGCCAGCAGTATTCCCAAAGTAGTTAACCATAGTGGGAACTTTCCAATATCCTCAATGCCCGCGGCTATGATTAGGGAGGACATAATGGCTCTTGTCAAAGTCCTATACGAATTTGAAACATCTGTACCTAGTGTAGTTGAGATATCTATAAAACTTAGACTAGGATTAACCTACACATGTTATTGTCGTGACTAGGTCAGCAAGTGCACAAATCGAGTTTTAATAGTAGAGTGAGAGTAGAGTGATGTATCTCCAAGGATTGGATGTTCAACTACGTCTGCTGCCCCATTGGCACTATCTAAACGAACAAGAACGAGCAGGAATGACTTAATTAATCCTAATTATGCTTTACGGGTAGGTTTATTCACTACGGTACATCATCAATCACCACTTTTTCTCTCGAGATGTTGAAAATTGTAATCCTAATTAGAATTAAGTTGTCTCAATTCGAAAGAAATCCATTTGGCCACAACAAAATAAATAATAATGAGCCCCTTCTATATTCTTTATTTTCATTTTAGTATAATATATGAGATTAATTTTTTTAACTATCTTTTATGTTTTATTCTACTTAAATTTTTATTTTTGGTGCGTCACATATTTTTTATTCTTTTACGTGTTACTTGTGTATGATGATATAGATTTATTAAAACTTAAAATATATTCAAACATCATATAAAAAAATCTTATTGGCCCTTTGAATCTTTCAAGAAGATTCTTAAAATTGTTTGTACCATGTGGTTTCAAGAGATGAAGGTAATAATTATTTCTTATATAATTCATGTAATGCATGTTAATTTAATCATCTTTTAAATGTATTATTTCTGGACTTCTTTGAATAGTTTACATGTCTTGTAAAAAAGTTCGCTTGGCTAGAAGATGAAAGGTGGGAAATCCACAAGGTATTTGGGTATTTCAATTCAGAGATCCTTAAGAATAGATGATATTGAGAACACTCTCCGAATAAAAGTTTAATTGGATTGGAAATGAGATGTGCAATGGCTTGCTCAAAAAATATGCCTAGAATCACTATATATCTCTTAAATAAGGCAAATCGACCTTCGAATTGTAGTGGCCAAAGCTTCCAACTTTAGCATGGGTGGTTGCATTTCTCACCTCGTACGTAAGGATAGTTACATAAGGATACTTCCAATTTTATGAAAGTATCAACATCCATAAAATAGTTACGACTCCTTAGTAATGAGTGTTAATAACTTTAGGAGGATGAATTTGGACACTCACCTTGACTTACCAAATCTTATGAGCATGCATTCAATGTAAAACGACAAGAATGAGCGTATGTAAATTAAAAAATCTGGGTAGAATTTTATGTAAGTAATATGCTATATGAAAATTTTTAAATAAATGTGTTCAAGTGTAATTAGTATTTATATTCTATGTATCAAGTTGTTTACTACATATGCTTTGTTGAATTCATTCACAATCAAGTAAGATGCATTATAAGTTAGAATTCCAATGAATGCAGTGAAGATCCTCTGCAGCCTATGCCATCTCAGCTTCATGTGTGAATTCCAATTGATCAATTTATTTGAATGTCTTTTTAACCACTACAATATAAATTGGTAATCATTACTTGATAGTTGATTTCTCTAGATCAAGAGTGGATAGATTCAATTGACAAATCAAAGATTGGTGCATATATGATCTTGGAGTTAAGCTTCATTTGTCCCGGCTCACTCATCTTCATCTACTAGACCTTAGGCATCATCTGTATAGGAAAAAACAAAGCATTTGATAATGCTAAAAAAATTCTAATGTATTTGTCGAAGATCAAATGCCACATGAAAACATTTAAGATTTAGAATTGCAATTTCAAGTGTTTCAGTTGATATGACAAATTAAGTTCTCAAAGGCAAAAAAAGTAAAAATGGAGTAAAAAGGCCCAAGTGATTTAGAGACTAAACAAAAAAGAAGACTAGTTAGCCCAACTAATTAAGCCCATCAAGAAGGGTATCAAAAAATGGTTGAAACCTACGAAAAGAAAGACTAAAAGTAACCCCAAAGTCGAATCAAACATGAAAAATCATTTACAAAAAATTTAAAAAATGGGAACTCTCTAAATTGCATTCCAAAGAGATAGAGAGTCCTTGAGAGCCCAAGGACCAGCAACATCAACATGACTTGGAGAACCTGCATACAACTAACATCATCTTGGTGGTTTCAGGAGGACCAACTAAAGAAAACTCCTCAGACGTAAGAAAGGCCTAGGTTCAAATAGCAAAACAGACTCAGGTTCATTTAGTAGATCCCATACAGAGAATTTTTGTGAAGTATGTCGTGGCATCACCTTTGAAAAAGAATATAGAAGCACAAACAAAGAGAATAAAATGATGTATTATTGGTCGCTACATCTATCGCCAACTTCTGGATGAAAAAGATACAAATGGATAATAGCAGCTTGACTAGAAAACTTTTTCACAATCCTTTCATCAAACTTAGAGTAGATAATGCTCAATTGCAAAAGATCAATACTCCTTCCGTAAGGTTTACTAATGAAGCAATGGAAGCACAAGCAAAAGTCCGTCAACCTCTTTCTGCAAGCGCTCATCCACAATAAGTCATGGAGATGGTGAGATTTTTTATGGTCAAGACCCCATCAACCTACAAGGTCATCTTAAGGAGACCCACTTAATTTATTTCAAGTGATGGTGTCAACATACCACATAAAGTTGAAATTCCTCATACCGAACAGAATAAGTGAAGCTATTAGTGATCGACGTGTTGTAAAGATATGCTATGGCAACATTTTGAAAAGCATCAAGCCTCCTATACCTCAGACTAATCAAGCTACAGAGTTGTATGATAGCAAGAGAAACAACAAGGGTAAATGCATAGTTCATAATGTTGACATCATAGTGTTACTTATGCTAGGAGTCACTCTTCAACATGAGTAAGTACACCTACCATTGGCACCTTTTCTTTTATTTTTTCATTTTGCTTAATTAATCTACGATTAATAGTTAAGATTTTTTCTTTAATTTTGAAGTACTACTTTCTTTTAGTTAGATGTTACTTCTATTATAGTTGAATAAAGCCAACCCACATAAGGGCGACACTTTTCATTTATCATTTGATCATTTTAATGAATTCTACTTTATTCCAATATTGACTTGAATTATGAATTATTCAAAATAATGCCTTGCACAATGAAGCTCCCCAAAGCACACTTAATCTTCTTAGCACAAACCCATTACAAAGTTCTTTTAGGGGTGTGTGGAAGCTGCATGTAAGCTTATTGTAAATCCTCCCTGAATTCTCTTTAGAGGTTAATGGCAATATCTCTAATTAATTTTGGCATAAACCCACTTAAAAGCTTCTCCATGAGTATGTGGTAGCTAAACATAAGCCTACTGTAAATCCTCCCCAAAATCACCCCTAGAGGTCAGCAACAGCACCTCTAATTGATTTTAGCATAAACTCAATATATGGCTCCTTCTAACATTCATGGTAACCATGCATAAGCCCACTATAAATCCTCCCTAGAATCCTTCTCGAAGGTTTATGGCAACACCTCTAATTGATTTTGGCATAAACCACTATTCAGCTCTATAAAGGTATGTAGTAGCTGTGCATAAGCCTACTATAAGTCCTCTCCAAAATCCTCCTTGGAGGTAAGTAGTATCACCTCTCTCATGTATTATCTTGGCATAAACTTAGTGTTTGGCTCCTCCAAAAATACATGGTTGCTATCGTAAGCCTAATTTAGATCCTCCACCAAAGCAAGTGGTTACATCCTAATACTTTCAACTGAGTTACACTTATAATTGAATCATCCTGGTGTAAACCCACTTTATGGCTCCCCTAGGTACATAGTTACCATGCATGAGTCCACTATGAGGATCCCTAAGGTGTATATGGTTGTACCATCAAAATTAACTATTAGGTCCTTCTTGGGATACGTGGCCAAATATCAAGGATAAGACCTCTAAAGGAAGCCCGCATTCAAGTGTCATTATGACACTTAACATCAATGATAAGACCTTCTAAACAAGGCTCGTATCTAAATGTCATTGCAACACTCAATACCAACATTGAGACCTCTCAAACGAGGCTTACAACAAAATGTTATCATACCACTTAATGCTTGTGTAAAAACCTCACCAACAAGGCTCGTAGTTGAATTCAATTCAATTGATAAATTATAATGGCAAGACCTCCTCAGCAAGGCTCGTATTGCACTCACGCACCATACTTCACGACTATGATAACCCTTCCAAAGGGCTTACGATAAAGTTTGATAAGAAATAGTTCAATACCTTGTTCACTTGCCCTCCCCTAACATCCTTCAAACATAAAGAACATATAAATACTTGAAAGCCATACATTTAGATAAGTGTATAAACATAAGTGAATAAAAAAATAATATCTATTTAAAAAAAAGGAGAAAATAACCATAACTTCAAAGACTGTAAGAAAAGGTCAAGCCAACACTTTGCCTCATGAACGAAAAGCAAAACAAAAAACAACCCAAACAACTACTTGTTCAGAAGAAAAATGCTAGGAGTTCTAAATAAAGGAAAATGCAAATGCTTAAAAAAAGACTCCTAGCCTACACATTCATTCACTCCTACAAAGCTACATCAACAGGACTATCCACGAAGGCATCCACATCAATCTCTAAAGCTCCACCAAATTCTCTAATAGAAAGATTAACTAAGATGTTAGAGTCGAGAATCAACAAATCCTCAACTAGATATTACCGAGTCTTGCTCAGCATACGGTGATAACCCTGAATGGTCTACTCATATATCAATATCACTTGTACCTCAACCATCTCAAAGAACTCATCTAAGTTCTTAAATTCTTTGATTCCATCCCTATGAGCAATGCTAATAAGCATTTTTCTAGTGGAAGACTATAAGAATTTATTCATATTCTTCATCTTCACATAATGTGCTTTCAACTGCTCATACTCCTTCAGTAGCTTTGCAAGCTCCTCTTTCTTCTGGTAATGCTATTAAGCAATTCGGTGGCCTCTCTCTTAAGTCGTCTATCATTATTACTACCTCTTCTACTTAATGAGACATCTACATGACTAAGTTCAAAGCATGCTGTTGGAATAATACCTTGTAGCTAATTAAATTAGCATGTAAATTATTTTTCTTCTGATACAATCTTGATTGAATGATATTCATTATAAATGCCCATCTTCATCTTATGCTTATTTTACTTCACTAGCATTTGGTTGAAGCCCTTAGATCACATAAGACTACAAGACTTGATCATGCACTAAGTGGTGATCATGAAACAAGTCTTATATAGTCGTGATATTAAAATATTCCAAGTTGTAGAATTTTAATAGATAGGGCATCTAAGATTTGGATAGAATTGCACTAACAATGCATAAATCCAAGGGTTGAATATTGCTCCATTTCATGAGCAATCCACATTAGACATAGGTGCATGTTAGTGGGTGCTTGTTAGAAAATAAGTTCACTAAAGCTTGCCAGAAGAATCCACTAGATAGTCGTAGTATAAAATCGACAATAGCAAGTTCTTCAACTTATGCTGGTTTATATAATTAGTCTTTTGATCTAAAAATCCATGATAACCTCATATTTAGGTCCTTATGTTTTGACTTTTCTTGTCCACTTTGCCAGTCTTTCAATTAGGCTTGGGTATGAGCTACTTAGACATGGCGGTTTTTGAGATCCAAGATAAGGTCAATCTCCTCAACATTGCGAAGAGCGAGTTCATCTCCTATGTATTCTATAGTGATCGATTCCAATGTGTCCTTGTGTAAGGCAATATGATAACTTTGAAAAGAAGCTATCCAAAGATGAGGTCATAAAAGAGAATTGGGCATTGGGAATAGAAACATAGTTTTCAATGCTATTAGAGAACCGGCAAATATCTTGTCCTATGCCTCTTTTGGGAGATCAGAAATGAAAAGACCATATTAGCATGGCAAGTGTCGAGCTAGAATAGTTCTCCACAAGCATATTCATTTTGGCCAATTAGTTGAGCTCCATGGGCTTGAGGTTGGACATCAACCATGAAAATTGAGTACTCTTCAATTAATGGAAATTAATTGAATTAAGTCATTAGTTTAAAGGAGCTTAAACTAATGTGAATGTTATGATATCTAATGAATGGTAGAAACTAATAGGTCACACACAAAAATCAATTGGGAATCCAACTTGATGAATGGAATTTTCTAAGAGTTAGAAATATTCCTCTTGATGAATTTTAAGGAAAGAAATGGTTAACTAAATTTTTGGTCATTTTGGCTTGATTAATTTATTTATTAAATTGATTTAAATAATTTAAGGAGTTAAATTAGACCAATTAAATTAAGAAGTTAATTTAATTAGTGCCACACAACAATCAATTGGTCAAGTTAAAGAGTTAAGTTGGCACCCTCTACCTTAAAGAGTTAAGCTAATTGACTTATAGAGTTAAGTCAAGATCATTTAATTAAATTAAGAAGATAATTTATTTAAAGTGAAGAATTAATTTTGAAGAGAAATTTAAAATGAAAAAGTTCATTTTGAGTGCATTAGAATTTATTTGGATGACATTTCATGAGATGAAATGAAAACTCCAAATGAAATTCAAATGCAAATTAAATAAACATTTCAAATGCAAGATTGTCTAGCGTAGGTGGTGCCAACATCATGAGAGGGGTGATGCCAACTTGCATCACACCTCCACCTCTTTAAATAGAGGAGTGGGTGGCCAAAGTGAAGCATGTGATGCTAGATATCCTTTTTCCCTCCAATTTGTGTGTTACATCGTGTGTTGAAGTTTCACACCACACTCTCTTCACCTCTCCCTCTCTAAATTCGGCCTTCATCCACTCTCTTCTCTCCTTGGTTTTCCAGCTGACCTAGGAGTGAATTGGATTTGCCATTGGTGTGCAGATCTTGACATTAGATGCTAGACACTAGGATAGTTTTGCTTTTCGAGATCCACTATAGAGGTAATACATTTCAAGGCAATTTTCCAGGCCTTGCCAGATTTTTTTTCTACTAAATGTTTTACTGGATCTTCATCAAGGTGTTGGAGATCTTTTGTCTAAATTTCAACAAATTCTAAGGTGATTTCATTAGGCAATTGTTGCTGAGTTGTTGTTGTGCTGCTGGGAGACAGCTTTGAATTGTTCAAGTGTTCTTCCACTCTACCTTAGATTTTTTAGCATTGAAGGTAATCCATCATCCAAATATAAATTTTAAGCAGGATTAGATCCTTGGTTTTGAGCATAGCCTAGTTAATTTAGCTATTTTTTGCTTTATTTATTGAATCTTAGTGTTACACTTGACTTCGCATGCACCCAAAAAATGTGTAAAGAATGATGAACAAAGGTCTATAGGCAGCCATGAGAAAGGCACGCACGCAGAACAAACTTAGTGAAATAAACACTTACCCAAATGAAGTCCTAACGATAAGCTCAATTAACTAGGAACAATTGTATATCTCTTACTTTCCCAAATTATACTCACTCACAAAGTCTTGCAAGCTGTCAAAGTTAAAGGTTGTCATATCCACATCCTAATATGAGTCAACGCTACAACTTCAGCATAAGCCATAATGAAAAAGTCCCTTCCCTTGCCGCTATGGAAAAGATAAGTGATTATGCACAAGTACCTATAGAAACTAATCATCACCTATGTTTCCCAATCGGTCCAAAATCACCAACTCAAGCTCCCTACTTGTACCAACTTGGTGTACTACTAAGGTGGCTGAATAGTGCACCTTGCTTGCCTACTGACAAAGAGGGCCCAAACACTATCCAACAAGTAACACCTTCCTACAACACTACTTTACTAAGGGCCTCTCATGCAAACCTCCATCTGCTTTCCTAGCACAGATCCTCACTAAGTCAACCTTATTTCCTATTGTAGAATAAAGAAAGCAAAAACAAGCATGTGCTAAGGAGCATGCAAATATGCAGCAAGAAAATCACATACGCATATAATCAATGAGAAAAAAAAATAAACTAGGCATTCACTAGAAGCATGTAAGTCATAATAAAAAGGGACTCAAACAAACTCACCTCCTTAAAACTCTAGTGTAGGTTAAGATGAACTTTATCCAAATGCAGTATGATAACTACTCTAGTCATGAGAAACACCCCAACCTTTATCTCCTATAGAGATATATTTCTCCTTACAAGGCCTTCGAGAAGAAATTGTTCAAAAACCTATTATGAGGTTTTGGAAAGATGTGAAAGTAAGGTTCAACAAGCACCTTGCATAAACTAAACAAAGAATTAAAACATCTAGGGAGACTAGAAGATCAGATCAACCAAGTGCTGTTGAAACCCAACAAACCACACGAAGAAGTTGTGAACAAAATAACCCAAACATACCCCCATAACTCTTTACAATGTCTAACAAAAAAGGATTCTATGTAAGCGAGAACCCGCTGCTAAAATAACTACTAAACAAGGTGAACTGCCCTTTGGGAGACAACATCATGTTGTTATTCAATGAAGAAATAAGAAACTTAACTCATCAAAGATATAAACCCAACATCTTAAAATTTCTAAGTCCTCAAGCAAGAGTAAATGAGGAATTTATGCATTCTTGATGAAGCTACTGCGATTAACAAGGGGTCCTCAAACTCTTTGTTAAAAGAACCATATTTTAGGTCTAAAACTAATCTCGGATGTATAGAATAATTCATAAGCAAGATAATGATCTTTTGACTTTGAAGACTTAGCTTTATGTATTGACAATGGATCAAATGAAAGGCTCAATAAAAGACTCACAAATTTAAAAGATACAATATCCTTGCCTAGGGATGATCTCCACGAAGCTAGATGAGTCTAAATAGACTACGGCTACCCAAAGCAATACCCACTCGGCCAATGATAACTATACCTATCTCCCATAGGCGATCGGCAACATCTTGGCTATAGCACTCCCATTATTACCTTCATCCACTTTCTAAACTTGGACTTGATGTGGAACTCTGACACATAATGGGACCTAGTTTTTGAAATAACTCGATTTGACAAGACCCTAAAAATGTTTATTAACTCTAAGGAATTTGGTAAAAATTTGCGGAAGAAAAAAAATAAAAAATACTAAACAAAGAATAAGAAAAAGGTGAAGTGTAAGATAAGTTACTTTGGGAAGTCGTTTCAATACTCCTCACAAAAGCATTTTACCTCCTCTCTCTCCAACTTGGCAAAATTTTGCTAAGTCCTTGGATGAAGGCGAAGCATCCAAATGACACATTCTCTAAAAATTTATCAAACTTTGAAACCTATTGAAACTCAACTTAGATGAAAGTTGAGTAAATTCAAATTCCCACACAAAATGCAATTAATAAAAATTAAAATTAAAACTCAACCTTATATTATTTTCAACATGAAAATAACTTTACAAATTGAAAATATAAGGGTATGATGATATGACAAATTGAGTCCTCAAAGGTTAAAAAAGGAAAAATAGACTAAAAAGGCCCTATTGATTAAGAAGATAAACAAACAAAAAAGGTCATAGAATCCAAGGCCAAAGCCCACTAAGAAAAAAAAACCTACAAATACTACGCCTCAAAATTGAAAGTAAAAATAGATTAAAAAGGCTTGAGATAATTAAATAAATAAAAAGGCCAAACAATCTAAGGACAAAGCCCACCAAGAAAAAAAACTATAAATACTACTCCCCAAAATTGAACAAAACATGAAAAATCATTTGCACAAAAAAAATCAAAAATTTAGAATCCTTTACACATTGTTCATCACAAGAAGAACTCTAAAAGTTACTAACTTCTAAAAGGACCTTAACTCTATTTTTGAATAGTATCATCAGTGTTTAGCCATTTGCCACCAGGTACTCCATACCTATCAGCCCTTCATTAATTGTCGTACACGCTAGCTGAAGGTAAAATAGGCACTAGGATCTAAAATCAAAACATCAAAGTAACTAATGCCTACAAGCTAATCAAGGATCTAATCATGCCTATGATTCAAATTTAGATAGAATATTACCTTGATGAGCAATTCCAAGGGTTATCAAGTGACCACTTCACTGATTACAGAATTTACTTGCTTATGGCGCAGCGAGAAAATTGCAATGATCTCCCAATTAAATCTCCTCCAAAAATTCGAAAATAATATATGAAAATATTCAACACCTTGGAGGACTTCTAAGTAAAATTTTAGCTTGATTGGCCATCTAGAACATCCAGGAGAAAATCACAAAGTTGGACCTCGTACAGATAAAACTCTAGAAATTGAGCAAGTCACACGCCTTACCTCTATTGAAAAAGGTCCACACACCAATAAGATCTTCCTAGATATCTAGTCTTTTAGTTGTCGTAAGACCAGAGATCGAGTGATGATAGAGGCCGAATTTTGGGTAAGAAGATGAAGAAAGAAGCTTAGCCTTTAACACATGAAATGCTAGCTTGCAAATGTTTTGGAGGAAAATGAAGTATCTAATTCTTCACTCCAATAAGCATTAACCTAGCCAGCCTTTTCTCTATATAGATGTGGAATAGGGTGATACCACCCTTGGCATCACACATTCCATGAAGGGAGCGGCCAATAGGGAGTGCTTAGGTGGCAAAATTTTGATTCCATATTTCATTTGAATTTCATTTGAATCCTAATTACATTTGAAATCTCATTTCAAATTAATTAAGACATCATCTCAAATCTCATTTGAGTCTTCCCTCCAAAATTCATTCTTTTTAATTAATCAAATTAAACTCTTTAATTTAATTAGTCATCCATTGACTTAACTATTTAAGTTAAATTTGCTTAACTCCTTAAGCTAAACTCATTAACTTAACTCTTTAAGTTAACTTGACCAATTGATGATCATTTTGGCACCAAATAGCTAACTCCTTAATTATTGGTCTAATTTAACTCTTAAATTAGTTGATTAATTTAACACTTAAATCAATCAAGCTAAATTTGACCATCAAAATTGGCCCCAAAAATTGGTCCACTTGGAGACACCATTTTCTAACTCTTTAGAAAATTCTCTCTATTAATTAGAAAGTTCATTAGATTTTGTGTGTGACCTAATAGGTTCTACCATTCATTGGACATAAGCTCATAACTTGTTGTGACTTCTAAATATCTTATATCCATTTTAGTTTAAAACTCCTCTAAACTAGTCAACACAATTCAATTATTCTCATTAATTGAAGAGTACCCAATCTCCATGGTCAATGTCAAACCTCAAGCCCATGGAGCCCAACTAATTGGCCAAAATGAATATTCTGGGGAACCATCATCACTCTACACGTGCCATGCAAATACAGGCCTTTCATACCCTATCTCCCAAAAGAGGCCTATGGCAAGATATTTATCAACTCCCTAATAGCCCCGAGATTATGTCCATATTCTCAATGTTCAATCCCTGTTATGTGACCTCACCTTTGAAAAACTCCTTTTACAAATTGTCACACCACTTTATGCAAGGATTTTTGGGAATCGATCATTATAAAATACATAAGAGATACACTCGCCTTTCACAACAGCGAGGAGTCAAATTCCATCTTAGATCTCACAAACCTCCATGCCAAGTAGCTCATACCCAATCTCAACCTAAAAGACCCACTAGATGGTTAAAAGAAAGTCAAAGTATGAGGACTGGACACAAAATTACCATAGGTCCTCCAGTCAAAGGACTAATAATATGCACTAGCATAAGCAGGAGAGCTAACCACCACCGACTTGCCACTACGGCTATCTAGTGGAATCTTCGGTGAGTCTTCATTGCCTTGTTCTCTAATAAGCACCCACTGACATGCACTCGTATCTCATACAATTACTCATGCAATGGAGCAATGTCCAATCCTTGGATTTATGCATTGTTAGTGCAAGTCTATCTAGATCTTAGATACCTTGTCTCATAAGATCCTATGACTTGAAAGTTTCAAGAACACGACCATGTGAGATTTATTCCATGGTCACCAAATCAAGTCCTGCAATCATAAGTGATCTAAGGACTTCATCCAAATGCTAGTGAAGAGAAATAAAGTATAAGATGAAGATGGCCATATAAAAAATATATTTCAATCAAGATTGTACCATGAATGAAATAGTTTACAAGGCCAATATCATTGGCTTGCAAGGCACTATTCTGACAATCTCCCACTTGCCCTAAATCATTAATTATTTGGCTCTTTTAAGTCTTCCCAAATAGATTCATGTTTATTACCACTTGGAAATAATTAATGATTTTAGCTTGGTAATAAACATGAATCAATCAACCAAATAAAATCTAAATCTAAGCATTAATTTTGGCTCGATACCACTTGAAGGCAAGATAGGCACTAGGATCTAAAATCAAAACATCAAAGTAACTAGTGCCTACAAGCTAATCAAGGATCTAATCATACCTATGATTCAAATTTAGATTGAGGATTACCTTGATGAACAACTCTAAGGGTTATCAAATGAACACTTCACTAAATGCAAAATTTGCTTGCTTGTGGCGCAGGGAAAAAATTGCAATGATCGCCCCATCAAATTGCCTCCAAAAATTTTGAAACAATATATGAAAATATCCAACACCTTATAGAACTTATAGTTAAAATTTCAGATCAATTGGCCACCTGGAACATTCTGGATAAAATCGCAAAGTTGGACCTCATGCAAATGAATCTCTAGAAATTAAGCAAGTCACACGCTTTGCCTCTATTGAAAAAGTCCATACACCAATAAGATCTTCCTAGATCTCTAATCTTTTAGCTGGAGTAAGACCAAAGATTTGGTGATGATGGAGGCTGAATTTGGGGTAGGAAGATGAAAAAAGAAGCTTAGCCTTCAACATATGAAATGCAAGCTTGCAAACGTTTTGGAGGGCAATGAAGAATCTAATTCTTCACACCAATGAGCATTGATCTAGCTAGCCTTTTCTCTATACCAATATATAGATGTGGAATAGTGTGATGCCAAGGTGGCATCACACATTCCATGAGATGGGGGCTAATATGGGTGCTTAGGTGGCAAAATTTGATTCCAAATTTCATTTGAATCCTTATTACATTTGAAATTTCATTTCAAATTAATTAAGATGTCATCTCAAATCCCATTTGAGTCTTCCCTCCAAAATTCATTCTTCCTAATTAATCATATTAAACTCTTTAATTTAATTAGTTATCCTTTGACTTAACTCTTTAAGTTAAATTAGCTTAACTCCTTAAGCTAAATTCATTAACTTTACTCTTTAAGTTAACTTGACCAATTGATAGTCATGTTGATACCAAATAATTAACTCTTTCATTATTGATCTAATTTAACTCTTAAATTAGTTGGTTAATTTAACAATTAAATCAATGAAGTGTTCTCTAACATGCACTCGTATCTCATATAGTTGCTCATGGAACGGAGCAATCTCCAACCCTTAGATTTATGCATCGTTTGTGCAAATCTATCCGAATCTTAGATGCCCTATCTCATTAGATCCTATGACTTGAAAGTTTTAAGATCACAACCGTATGAGATTTATTCCATGTTCACCAAACCAAATCCTGCAGTCATAGTTGATTTAAAGACTTCATCCAAATGTCAATGAAGAGAAACAAAGCATTAGATGAAGATGGTCATATAAAGAATATCATTCAATCAAGATTGTACCATGAGTGCAATAGTTTATAATGCTAATCTCATTAGCTTGCAAGGTACTATTCCAACACTAGGCCTTTACCAATCAGTTCACGCCCGCTCCATTTTTGGCTCCCATTGTGTCATCCTTTTATATATTTTCCAATCAAGAAAAAGAATAAAGGAATGTTGATTTTGACAGAGGAAAGACGAGCAATTTGAGATGTTTGATTTCATAATCCAATTTAATGTATGTTGACGTGGAATATAGTTTGACGAAGAAAATAACAATTTCGAATATTTCCATCGCAATTAAAGCTGTAAATTTTCACAACCCATGTCTTTGTGACTTGTCTTGTATATGGCAATGTCACTATTTTTTAGCAGTGAGATATGCCTAAAAGCCATATATATTAATAGTGTAGGATTATGTAGAACTTAATTTTTATAATTTATGAAAACACGTGGTGGAATGGTGCTATGATAGCGAACAAGTTTCGAATCCATGTTGCAAAACTAAAGTTTGTGAATCATCGCATTCGCGCTTGGAGCAACAAGAAAGGTTGATATTCATGGTTCATGGTTGCCTTTGCATGGAAGCAAAAAATGGGATCTTTTATTATTAATAATTATAAAGTACGTCCAAACTTCATAATAAGTTTGTTTAGTTGCAAAATTACTAAAAAGCATCTCCTAATCAACAAGTCAGACATTTAAATACCGACTGAGGTAGGTTCATATGACATTTAATATGTAAATGCGCAAATGAAGTGAAAATTCCGTAATAATTTTTTATTCATACGACATGTACTTTTGGATGGCCTCTTTAAAAAATGACCGAATGAAATCCTATTTCATTGTCTAAACCCTTGGATAGTGATTGATATACATGAACGAAATAAATAGAAATCAAATGAATATGAGAATTGAATGATGCTCGTATAACTTATTTTATACTTGGTATGTATAAGGAACAAGAAAGAAATGGAATCATCATTCTTTTACTTGATTCTATTCTCGTATTAGTAATTAACACTGATTGGTTGGAATGGAATGCAACTTTATAAATGACCAAATTATCCATTTGTAAAAAATTATTAAAATATTTTAATAATTTTTTTATACATTACTATAGAACAATTTGTGAGGTGAGTCCATACTTATGTGGTTTTAGTATCATTTTTAATGTTATTCGAATTATATCAGTAAATATATGCATTTTATATATTATCAACAATATTATAAACATTAGCACAAAAAAATAAAAACACAAATCCTTTGAAAACTACTCTTTCTATAATTATAATTTAGTAATCTCTTTTGAACTTCTTTAACAAAAATTTATTAAAACATTATAAAAGATCTTATAATTAGAGTACTTAATTTTATTTATTTTTATTTTTATTTTTTTTGTGATAAAGCTAGAGCAACTTGATTTCACTTTTTTTATGTTTAATTTTAAGAGCCGATGATGGAATCACAAATCTTTATTTATTAGTTTTATATATAAAGAGATGTGGATATAATTAATATTATAAATTATATACATTTCATTAGACATGGACTAAGTCAATGATGCTTATATATTTTTTATTATAAATATTGAGAGACACATAATTATTCTTACTTTTATTATTTATTCTTTTTATTTTTATAATTTTTAATATTTTTTTATATATCACTAAAAAATGTATGAATAAAATTTATCATTAAGTATAAAGATGTAGCAAACAAATAAGTTGGAATATATTACTAAACATTTACAAAACAATTTTTTTTTTTTTGACTCTATTTACAAAATAAATTTTTTTAAACAATACATGTTTTCTTAAATTTTAGAGAAAATTTTGTCAAAAAAATATCTAAATTCAATACCTATAGATTAACAATGCTTAAACCCATGGGGCAGGGAAAGAACGACTTAAACCCATACTTTCAACAATGGAAATTCCCACGGAAATGTGAATTACCATCTTCAAATTATTCAAAATTGGGTTTAAAAACATACGTAGAAATGCTCATTTCAAATTTTCATTTTCACCTCATTCCTACATACCAATCATGCTATATTTGTTTCTTATACACCTAAGAACTGGTCATGACATTGTTTTATCATGTCATCCAATGGTCATGGATGATTCGATCTACCAAAGCACATCAAGCTAGTTGATTGACATTAAAGGCCATGAGAAAACTAAATTGGCGGGCATTCTGTGAGTTGCACGATTCACAACCCCAATGAATAATGTCATGTTTGACCAATTGTTAACATAAATACGTTTTTGACAAAATCAAGCAGTAATCTTATGAGTTTATGCATCCACACTTCAATCAAAAGGAGCCTAATATAACATAACAAGTAACCTGAGTTCAAACATGATACATTTCTACTCCAACACTAAATGATAGTACTGCCAACTCTTATTTTTTTCACTTTCCAACAGCCAATTATGAGTATTTCCAGGATTAACTGGTAGGTTCAGTCTGGTTATTGAATTTTCAATTTGAATGGGCAGAAGAGCTCGGCATAACAAAGATTTTGGGGGAACACGCATGTTCCAGTCGTAAAATTGAATTTCATAAAACAAAAATGCAGTAATCTAACACAACGAATAATCAGTGTCCCAAACCATGGCTTAACTGCTGATATCAACAACCAAACAAACAAATGGACAAAGTTCTAAGCAAGCAGGAACAAACACAGGTGAGCGAGGATAAATCAAATATTTTGAGCTCTCCCAGGTGATAGATACCACACCACAGGTAAAAAGAATAACACTCAGTTATACATTCCGCAGAAAATTCAACTATGCGCCTCTGCACAGATCAAAATCTCCCAAAACCTAGAACGAACCAGTGTTGGAAAAAAAAAATATGTAGGCAGCACAACATCCAGAGACAAAAATTTTGGGACGCAACCCCTCCAAAAAAAACAAACAGAATACCATCAACTACCTAACAATGCATCATAAACCCTGTATGCACTGTTGCCATTCTGTCAAACCAAACACAATGGGCTTATAAACGATGTAACTTCTACCTTGACATGAAACTTTCATGCATATAAAAATGGTACAACCGCAGAACACCTGACAAGCTGGAAACTGGCACCTTCTGATGTAGAAGAACCAATTCACCAGACCATAACTTACCAAAAACCTGCACTTGGGAAATCAAGGTCAGGCACAAACCCAATTTTCCCTAATTCACATTGCCTATCTCTTAGGCTGGGACCTGAATGACCAACCATATAGACACCAAAGACCACTTGATGAGACAACCAGACTCTGCGATCACTCCTGCCTTTCTTTGAACATTATGACTAACCAAAGGAATTCAGAGAGCAGGGTAGAACTTGATCAGTTATCCAGCCAACCAAATCATGAGGCAGCAACAGCTGCTTCTGTGGCCTTGGCCAATTTTTCCTTTTCAATCTCTATTCTTCTCTGTTCAGCATGCTGAGCAACACCATTTGCAAGTGCTTGATAATGAAAATCAAGTGTCTGCGAGAGGTTCTGAAACCTCAATGGATCCGATGCTTGCAAAGCTACAAGACAAACATCCCAGTTGGGTCAAGGAAAGCATCTCAGAATTATCTCAGAACTAATTAAATGCATTTTAGGCTACAATTTTACCTTTAATAGTGTCCACAAAGAAAACAAAAGGGTCAACATCATCAATGGGTGATTGCAATTCTTCATCATCACTGAAATCATCATCCGAGTCTTCATCATCCAATTCAGTGGTACGGAAAGCCTTGGCCTGCATCCCACGAGTGAGTCATGAATGTAACATAAAGGACATTTGAAAAGCAAACCCCAACAAATGCATAAAGATTTCAAATAGATCTTCCAATGTATATAACTGTCCATCTATGATAGTTGTGGAACATGTTGCTATTATTTTCATATTCTAGGAGTCAAAAAAAGTGCTTGATTTCGGCGCATGAAGAAGGCTTGTTTTATATATATCAACTTACCTACAAGTGGAAAAAGTAGACCTACGTAGATCCAAATTTTATGTTTTATAAGTTCGGGAGTAAGGTAAGATGGATTTCCAATCAATTTATGTAAGTAGATTTCATGAGACTTACATACTCATGCCTGTATGCTTATATGAGTTTTAGCCAATCTCACCGTATTTGAACCAACTAGAGCGCATAAGGATCATAAATGCTATGTTTGAATTTCCAATAGCATTTAGAAATCTCAGAATAACTTCATCTAAAAGCCTGACGAAAGTAATACACACCCTAGCAGCCAATTTTTGGAGCTTAAGACTCTCAGCTTCATCTCCATCCTCAGCATCAACCCCCATATCCTTGTCAGAATCATCACCATCATCCTCCTCATCATCAGTTTGAAAATTGCCCATGTCATCATCTTCACCCTCTTCCTCCTCTTCCTTCGCAGCCTCTGTTCAAATTGACACAAAAACACATAAGAAACAAGATATACTGCAAGAAGTTGTGACTTATGAACCACAGAATTTGCTTTGAGAACTATTTTCACTCAAATACTTAAAAATTGAGCTGCAGGTAAAAATATATAAATGCAACCTGCTACTTGATCCTTATATGCAACAAGCAGGTCAAGAGTAGACTTGAAAACACGCTCCAATGCTTCTCCTGGCAGCTGATCAGCAGGGAGAGGAAGCAACGATGTCAAGCCCAAACAACATACCTTTTTATCATGTTCCCTTCAAACACAAAGACATAATCCACATAAGTATATCCTTTTACGAGGGGAGAGGAAAACAGCACTTAAATCCAACGAGGCAGATAAACAGATACCTTTTAAAATTAGCACGAGCTCCACTCTTTTTAGTTTGCTGCAACATCTGGAACCAAAGGTTGAAAACTTCTGTAGCAACATTAAGCTTTTGCAGTATGTTGAGTGTCAATGGTGCATTATAATACAGAGCATCAGCGACCTGTCAAATTCATTGTTCTTTTCATTTACCAATGCTTGACCAGAGGAAATCTCCACCGGTAGCCTCAGATAAGTAAAGCAATATACAAAGACACACAGCAACATCCATAGTACTAGGCTGAAGTGAGTTTCATCACCAAAATGCATCTTTCTCCATCTATTCCTTTCCTCAGACAAGTAAGACCCAAAACTAGCCTATAACTACTATATTAGTCTCAAAGGATTTGAGGTAACTCACATCCCAATGATATACATCAGTTCTTTACATTCATAATAAAAGCATAGCAATTTTCATATTCAGCATAAAAATCCTCATAGATGAATGCCTTATTTAAAGAGATTAGGCATCAGTCAGCTTGCAAGCTAGGCTCCAAGCATCCTTTTCCATGAAAAATGCCATAACCCTCAACCCAGAGGCCAACCGTATGCGAGTAAATATGATGTTCAATGACTTCTAGCCATCCCTCTCTAGATATAATAAGAAGCTCAACACCTGCGAGCCCCCAATACCACCACCACAAAAAAAAAAAAAATTGCAAAAAAGGGCCTCAAACAAATGGAAAAAGAATACCATACAGAGAAAAAGGAAAAGAAACTAAAATGACTTAAGAAATAACAGAAAAAGGGAAAAAACCTAAAAAGGTTGTAATGAATTTTTGAAAGCCCAAGGTTGCTATACAGTTGAGAGAAAATTGATAAACAAACGCTAGTAATAAATGTGAAGATGAAATTGACCAAACATAAAAACTGTTTCTCTTTTCCCATAGAGAAGGGCATGCAATGATTTGATAACGAGTAAAAGTGGAGTAAATTCATCAGTTGAAGTACAAAGTGATGGTAGCAGAGGCAACTAAATGCATGTGAAAATGAAAATGCATGCAAAACATGAAATTAGTTTTGATAGAATGAAAGAAGAACCCAGGCAAACAGTAGTCTCAAAGTTCAAGTTCGGTCAGACTGGATAAGCTATGGAATGCTCCTTGCAAACAAACATTAGTTCCTTACCACTTCCATCAAGAGGCACTTTAAATAAGGCTTCTCAGTGCGACGCAAACGCTCCACAGTGATTCTTAAGTAAGGCTCAACCCAGTGATCAACCTGTCCCCTGCAGTTTTGGAATAATACTTGAATGAGCTTAGGTGCTGGCTCAATATCACCATCCTCTAGATTTTTGTCACCCATGACCTGCATGATTAGCATAATAAGACTAGACAGAAATCATTCACTAGCTCAGTTTCTCACTAGGGACTGAATTTGATAAAAAATCAACTCACAGATGAAATCATGTTCCAGAGGCTTTGCTGGTAATCTGGTTCCTTGCATGTTAGAAAATGTGCAGTGCTTCTGGATATATAGTTATCTAATGGTACCAAGATGTCTGAAAATTTCAGAAGAACCAGAGCGCATGAGAAAAGTTTAAAGAAGCCAATCCAACAAATAACCATGGCAAACAAATTCTAACTCTATTTACATTTTCAAGATTCATACTCGGGGGACATAATATAAAAACCATGAGTTACTTAAACAGCACAGTCTAGCAACCTTTGACAATAAAAATGTCACAAAGGATATCTCACACAGACGGAAAAGAACCAAAGAAGGTATCCCGAAAAGAACACATCAACGAAACTCTCAAAGTTGTATTGTTTTAATAATGCAAAGATGACATAGTCCATCATCAACACTCAGAGCAGCAGAGCACAGGATACAGAAGAATCACTGTCACAACTTATTAAATTCGAGTATGATCAGACTTTTTTTTAATCAAATAATTTTGCAAGTAACACTTAACCTGGATAGGCACTGAATGGTAAAGATCTTTAACTATGATATCTATAAGAGTACATAATCTTATGTCCTTCCTGAAATGCTTAAAGAAGACTGACACAGATATCTATCATGCACAACCAAAGAATAAAATAAATTGCACCCAAAATAACAGTAAACAAAACTATTTCACATTATTGACAGGTGCAGAGGTCAAAGAACCAATAATCAATAACAAGGAAAAAAAATTCAACCAAATGGCTATAAAGAATGGAAGGACCAGCTCAGCCACCTCACATACTGGTCAGATCACAACTGGCATGTTTATGGTAGAAGTTTGATATAGAAGTACTAGCATAATTTTAAGGGGTCGACTTGGAGAAGGTGCTAATGAATGTGCGAAAATATCAAAAAAATAAAGAAAATAAATGCTTCTTAAGCATGCTAACAGCTTTCTAAATATCCACGTGTCATAGTCATATAGGGAAGTGAATCAGATTCATCAGTCAGACAACCGAACCTCCAAAAACATTTATATCATACAAATTCCGAAGAAGCATAAGAAAAGAATCAAAATTTAATACACAAATAAAAAAGGCAATGTACTGAAGAGAAAAGGCTTTTTCCTGCAAAAGTACAAATGAAATTTATCATAGCGTACTTGGGAAGAAATCAATCGCCCAATCAGCCAGAGCTTCCATCATTAATGGCCAAAGACTCCACATCTCCAGTGATATAGTAGGCGAGAAAAAAGTCATATACGAGACTATCTCCAAAACTTCCTCAAAGACCTCTGCAAAAATTACATATCCATAAGAAAAGAAACAAAACAAGATGAACTGATTTTCTCAGATATTTGTTGGCTCTCTTTTAACATTAATAATTTGACATAACACCAAATCTGTTCCCCACCAGTCCACCCTCTTTATAAACCAAGGTTACCACTTATCTACTTGGATGAAACTTATGAATCAGAAGGCCAAAACTATACATTCATTTTAACATTATTCAAAATTTAACAGAAGCAACCAACTTATATGCTGAGCAAAGTTGACAGATTACGAAGTAGGTTAGCAACAAGAAGCGGAAATCTAGCCCCAGAAAGTTCCCTTCAAATCTCACATTGTACAATCATACATCCACTCAGATGTACTAATTTCACAAATACAATATAACAGAAGAAAATTTGACAAAATAAACATGACGATGAACTTTTATACACAGAAAAAAGACACTTTTCTCAGCAAAAATATCTTAACCTCATGTGCATTTGTGACAAGCAAGGTCACATTTCTACTACCCCAACGGTGCAAGGGCTGTGAGGAGACAAGAATTCACCCTAAACCCACCACACTGAAACAAAACCAAGAGTAAGTGTGTAACATGAGATGAGCTAGCTCAAGATCCTAGTAAGCTAGCTCATGTGAGGATTGACTCAAGCTCGGTTTTTTTCATGCTCAAACTCGTCTATCTTGAGCTTTTCACCAACTGAGCTTGAACCCAAAACGTCCAAAGGGGATAATGTTTTGTTTTATGTTCCATCAAAAATCTACTTTTGCAGGTGCAGCAAGCATCCGGAAAAGACATTGAAGTAATGTTTCTTCTCTAACTCCTGTCTAAGATTCATCCTAGATATGATAAATACAATGAAAATCTCCAAATTATGATACTATAATTTATAATGCAACAAACGTAACTTCAACGACATCACAAGATTTGATATTGATTGCATAGTTGAATCACACAGACTAAATGCAGGACTACTTTTTTTGGATGAATAAAGTACGATTTAACTTAATATACATCATTAGATATTTCCAAAGGAGAGATGAATTTTAAAGCATGGGATAATACATCACTAGATAGAGAACGCCAAGCTCAAAACAGTAAGATAATGAATAAACAAAGTGAGAGAATAGGATAGTTACCTTGCCCATCAGTCGTCAGCATCCTGCACATTATCGGCAATAAAGTTGGCTCAATGTGTACAAATAGATGAGGCAGTCTGCTGACAGACTCAAGAATTGTGCTGATGGCGCGCAAGCAACCAACAGCAGCCAAAGCACCAGGATCATCACCTTCCTCATCTGCTTCAGCAGTGTTCATGCACTTCCAAAATGCAGCAGCCTAAAAATCAAAAGCATGTGATTCAAAAAGACAACAGATATAAACAACTCAAAAATTTGAATACTAGTAGAAAACTAGTCTCACCAAATTCTGGCATAATCCAAGAGCATAAGGAGCCATCTCCTCTCCAAATTTGTCCACTATTGTCTCAAGAGTAAACACAAGATCTTCATTCTCGACCTCATTCATAAGCTTAAAAAACTCTGCGAACATGATTTCGGAAGGAAAACAAAATTTAGCTATGCTGCTGCTTGATGATGAGCATGACTAGAAGGACTTTCATAAATGATATACCATCAAGTAATTGCGGAAGAATGGGTCGGATTTCACTCAAATCTGTACAACCAAGAAAAAGCATGGGTCAATGATGCATCTAGATATTACAGTTATACAGAAGAAATAAATCTAAAGCAACATAAAGCCTGGTACCATTGCAAGCTTCCACAAAGGAGCGCAATGCAAAGACAGAATCAACACGAACAGGAAGTTCTGGGTCACGCATCCCAGCAACAACGCTATGCAATGCTCTCCGGAAGTTATTTGCATCAGAGAAATTAATATGTGCATATTGCCCTGCAACCCATGCAGCCTAGAATCCGGCACATTTGAAAAAGAATACAACAAGAGCATAAGTTCACAAATCAAGAGAGCTGATAGAAGAAAAGTTAAAATTGATCAGGTAAAGATTCTATCATTAGCATATGAGCATAACAAAAAGGAGTTAAGAGAGTAACTTTCCCTCTAGTAGTGCCAAAAATCTTAACTTGAACTACAGTTCAGTTATCACCTAATACATAAGCAAATGAGCAATAAAACATATATGCATCTATGTTTTGAGGACCATCTCACTGATAAAGGGATGCTGTGAACATACAATGTACATTACTTCACTACTAGTTGGTCAAAGATAAGGTAACAGCAAATATAAATCAGAGCACCTTACCTTAGCTCTTAGATGTCCCACAGGACTACTGAACTCAGGGAACACATGCTGCACAAGCATGCGCTCCAGCTCAGATTTGTAAGGCTCAGTCTGCTTCAGCTTATCACACAAGGCTCCAATGGCAAGAAGGGCACCATCTTTCTGTCTATAGGGTTTATATTCAGCTGCTGCCTCGTCATATCTAATTTAAGAATAAGTGAGCAGATTAACGTCTTTCAGATATCAAATTATTTAATTCACATAGAGAACATAAAATAACAGCACGAATACCTCTTAAAGACCTCTACAATAAATAATAAAAACTTTTGGAGGTTCTCTTTTCCACGTTTCCTAACCAACTCGCTCACAAAATCCATTGCAGCAGTTCTAGGACTATACAAATCCTCAATTATGTCTGGAGAAGCATTGGGAGAAAATTAGATATGTAACTCAATTCAGAAGGTCAAAGATGCAAAACAATGAATGCAAAAAGTAAGATGAGATTTTTAACACACCATATCCCTTTCTCACATACTCATGCGGGTCTTCATCCCAGAGTCTTTGATCATTGTCATTGAAACACATCAGCGGAAAGATGATCTCAAAAAGAACAACATCAAGTCTTGGTTGCAGCTGACTGTACATATTACTTTTTGAGATACTGCAGGATGGACAAGACCAGAATCAAGACGAGCATTTGGATATCATTGGAAACAATCTTGCCAAGCATCAAAGAAATAATACCAAGGGTCTCTACAAAATATAAACCTATAACTTTTTATGAAGAATGTGCCCTAGATGAAGATTCAAAACCTACCAAAGGTACCCATCAGCTTTCCTCCAAGAAATCACAAAATATACCAATTCAAAGGGAGACAAAAAGGTATTACTTTATTGCCAGATGTTCCTTTTGCTATTCTTTGGTTAATTCACATTCCATGTGAAATTGAAAACTATCCTATTGTAACCTTACTAATAATGTTGAATCCAATGAGGTAATCAGTGCCAAACGCCAAACATAGTATTTAGTACTTTAACTGGATTATGTAGAAAACGTTTCTATTGATTAACATTAATAGGATATACCAGTTAGAGTTGAAAAAAGAAATGCTAGCTGTACTGACCCTGGAGGACAAATAAGTCAACATTCATCCTGTTCATCCATATTGCAGAGCATGGGATATAAGAAATTCGACATAACGATTTAAGAGAATGAGAATGTTGCCAACAATGACAAATTTAAGAATGATGTATAATATCAGAAGACTATAAGATTTTATGACATAAACCTGTTGCTGAGGTATTGCAAAATAAGATTGATTACTCTATCTGGCAAATAGCCACCAACACGAATCACATTCAACAAATTTAGATGGCACTCCAAAATCTTCCCTGCGTAATTCTTCTGAAACATTTGGGCAAAAGCTTTGTTATCTGGATTTTGAAGTTTCACGTCCCCAAACCTGGAGAAAGCAGGACAAAACATGGAATGTCAATTTAAATCAGGCCATGTTTGCCAAATAAGCCCACATTATAAGGAGAGAAATAAGCACATAATTAAGAACCTACCGAGTATAGAGGCGGTTTAATATGTGGACTGTCCACTTCTTCACTTTCCACCATCCCCATGATTTTCTCATCTCAGGATCAACAGGTTGTCCTTCTGCAGGAACAGGCCTCTCCAATATATTCAAGAAAAGAACCATCCAGGCATTGAATATATTTGGATCAAACAACTGTTTTGGAACCTCCAACTGGGCAGAGGACATGCAAATTAGTTGCAGATATATAACATCAAAGTTAAACATCAGAAACCTCAGTTTTCTAAACAGAATACATAATGAGATGCTGTGCATAATTGCAAATTTACACACTGGATAATGTTTAAGAAAAAAATGATAATGAAACATGGACAACCTCGATACTTCGTTATACAAATGGGTTTTTATCTCAACGATGCTTGTGAAAACTATCACATGCAACGTCAAAACACTGATACTCTAATTGAACAAATTGAATAAAAAGGCATCCAACAAATTGAATAAAAATTCACATATGAAAGGTTGAAATAAAAGGAATATGAACTTACATAGATAGATGACCAGAATATTTTGCAAATCAGCTTGATCAAATCTGCTACTTCAATTGAAGGGTTAGTGATCTGAACAAGCCGATTAAAGATGTTAAGCAGATGAGGAAATGTTTCTTCAACAATGTGATGAACTGGAATTCTTTCCTCATCTGATTTGAACCTGCAAATTGTAAACAATCAGGATCACACAACAAAAAAGTCATCATATGCATCAATCATGCCACAGATAAAAAAAAATTCTTTTGATAGATTCCCACAAGACTCTAGGGATGACAATGGGGTGGGGCAAAACCAGAACCCAAGCCCAATCCATCCTGAATGGGATGGGTTTGATGCCACTAAACGGGTTATGGGGCGGGGTATGGGGCACAATTTTCTTAACCCGAATTATTTGGGGTGGGGTATGTGATTTACCAACCCCATCACAAACCCGCTCTGCCACCCCTCCCATATAAATATTATATATATAATTTATTTTATATTTTTTAAATTAAAAATAATGTCCAAACCAAATAGTTTAGGGTTCCACTTCCCAAATAGTTTAGGGTTCCACTTCCCAAATAGTTTAGAACTATACGGTAGAAGCTTGTTGAACTTAAATATTTTGAATTTTTTAATTTCAATTTACTGTCACAAACTTACAATATATAAAAATTCGGAATATTGTGCTGGTTATTACTTTAATTCTATTCTTATATCTTATTTTGCTTTTAAAATCTTATCTTATTTGCATGAATTTTTCATTTTTGTACCTAAAATTAGAATTTTAATTGCTTTCAATTGATTCTGATTTTATGCTTTCATTGATTGATTTCAATTTTTCTAATTCTTTCCGAGTTAAGGGGTTAAACCCATCAACCCAACAGGAAAAGGCGGGGCGGGGCTTTTTGGGGCGGGGTGGGGTATGGGCAAATTATGGGGTGAGCCAAACCCGACCCACTGCCATCTCTACAAGACTCATGATATATCTATGTGGCCTCTCTTTACAATCATTGGAATATGAAAAAGATGTCCGCATACAATTTGCCAATCAAAAAAGGAGCTTTCACCACAAGAGTCAACAGTACAACAATTTCAAGACATGCTAACAGATAATAGACAAGTAATCTTCAAAATGGTCATGTCTCAAAACACCAGCTAGCTTCCTTCAGTGTCATGTCTGTCAGGCATGCGTGTGTCTATTAGTGAAGTATTAATGCATGACAGACAATCATACACTGCAAAGTTCAGTTGTTATCTTTTTGCATCAAGTGGCCGCAACCTTTTTCTGTGATCTTTCTCCTTTTATTCCCCCAAGGATGGTTAAGCCTGACTTTCCAAAGCAGAACATTATTTTTCAAATTTGACTCTTTACTTTACAATCAAAAGTAAGTTCACAGCACGCGCGCGCACACATGCAAAAAAAAAAAAACCACAGTTCGAATTACAACTAAATGTTCCACAAAATAAATGGTTGGTCAAATAAGGAACCAGTAATTATTAAACCCAGGGATCAGCTTGGAAAAACAGCAAAAACCTTTCCTTGTGACCAATATTATTGGCTCAGTATGGATTGGATCATACTACCATACATGATTGCTTAATGGACAGCAAGAAAGATGTATTTTCCACAAATGTCATATGAATAAATGGGGCACAAAGGATAATCAAATAGTTCAACTTTTGATACAAAATAGGTAGTTCTGACAGAAAAACAAGGCAAAAGCCCAGACAGCCTTTGTGCTATGGGAGGAGTAACATTGAGTTGTTCAAATATTGAAGAGCAGCGGGAAATTCAACCAACCCCTTAAGGAAACAAGACAAAGCTGTTAGAGAGAATGATTTCCTTTGCTTACTTCATGAGCAAGGGCTTTGCAGTTAAGGGCCATTGAATGTAATAATTTCTACATGTTGACCCTAGAAAAGACTTTTACAGTATGGTAATGGAAAGAAACAACTACTTATGCACAAGACACCATATGTACAAGCATATACGGCCCAACATGAGTCCCTGTCAGCAAGAAATGTATTAACGTAAGGTAAACCCATGACACCAGAATTCCAATCCTCCATCTGTCCTCAAAATTCTCCAGTCACTGGAAGGCTTCTACCACCCAAATTACAAGCACACTATCTGATTCATAATTTCATATGCATTCTTCATAGTTAATCTTGCTTATTAAAGGTCAGGCTAAAATAATGTCCAAACAACTAGCAACATGAGTAGGTTGCCCCCTATCTAGATGCATTTCCTATGCATCCAGAATCGTACTCGTGTCAGGCAAGATTTATGTAATATTATAATTTTGTATTCAGAGGCACACCTATATATTATTGCAAATCCCCTTTGATGCTGAGAGGAGACATTACTTCTCAAGAACCTAAGGGTATGAAGGGAGAGTCACTCGTATATGCATGAGCAACTATACTGATCACACCAAACAAAGCACAAGGGATATAAGAAAAACAAACTTTCATTGAAAATTATGGATTAGAAAAGAGACAGACAGAGAGAGAGAGGGGGGGAAGTATAAGCTAAGACTAGACTCAACAGCAGCAACTAACTCCAACCAAAATCAGCAAAATATGCGTAGGTGTCAACTTTGCAGACATAAACATAACAAAATAGGGGAGATTCCTGATTCTCAGGATATTATATAATAAATTCAAAATCGGTATCTCATTTGGATAACATATAAGACATAAGATATTTAAAAAAGAGCACTTCATATGAACTCACTCGTATTTTCTGGAAAGAATCCTGAGCACGAATAAAGATCCATAAACTTGTTGGTCCTGCAAATTATGCTTCACCCAATGCAGCAGAGTTGGCCATTGTTCTGGGTAATCCGCATGTATAATTGTTTTTAAGCATTCACCCAGTTGCGCTCTGTTTAGAACGAAGATGATATCAAAGTTAGTTGACAGAACAGTAATTCAAACCAAGTTATTCAAGCACACTAGGCTGCTTAAACAAAGACGCAACAGTAATTCAATTGTAGTCTCAAACGCATAGATTGAGAACATGAATACAGCGAAGCCTCAATAACAAGCAGACTACACTGATGCATGTCTATAATATGTGGGAACTCTCTGCCACATGGAAATTATAGTTTGCACACAAAGTAAATAAGAGGACAAAATAAGTTACTAATACCTCAAAAGTGGGGGAACTTGGGCAACAAAATTGAGAATGTTCTGTCTCACCACTTCCTTGTCTTCAGGCAAGATCTTTGATTGTTCACCTATCACATGAAATGTGAAAAGATATGAACATAATCAGGTTTCTGCCTTTATCCAATTTTAACATCAAAATCCAAAAATTACCACAAGACTACATTAGCTAGCACAAACAAATTTTATCTTCATATTGTACAGTTCCCTTCGACCATAACACCCAATTCAGCTTCCCTGACATCAGCAAATGCAAAACTACTATCAATAACAGTAAAATCTCTAGAAAAGAGAGCCACCAAAACTTGGGACAGATCGAAGGAACTGGAAGATCCAATTCATGATGAAGAATTCCAATCCTTAGCATTATGGATAGTCTTCCTAGGAGGTAAACAGAGTTCTCAACTTGTTAATTGGAGCATCTAACAAGTCATTACGAACCTTCTCAATAGCTAAAAAAAGATAAACAAAAGACCTCCAGTTAAATTTCTAATCTCAAGTATCAAATCATCAATTTGTTCAGGGAGACCAGTTAAACTATTTTTTTATGTATTCTTTCCATCTTTTCAAACATCTCAATCATGTGGAACCAAAAAGCATACTCCTAGCAGACAGTGACATAAGGGCGCTTACCAGGGTCATGAGGCGCCCAGTTTTTGGCAATGAAATTCTTGAAAGAAATGCTAGCGACCTGTCTGACTGCCATATCACAATTCCCTTCTACTATAATCTGCAACAGCCTCACCAAATGCTGGGGCGCATACTGAAACTGCAAGAATACACCAACAAAACACAAGGTGGATATCAATTGACTTGAATTCCAAAACTCCGAAACATGAAACACAGGCACCAATCATGAGCTATGAAAAATTGAATTCTCCCAGACTCATCCTATCCCATACAACCTTCTAACCAAAAAAGTAAAAGAAAACAAGGAAATCATAATTCAAGAAAAAGGGAAGGCAATCTCAAAAAACAGTACCTGATTGAGACTCTCTTCGGCAGCTTTCCGTTCACTGGGATTGGGACTGAGTGCACCCTGTAAAATCACAGCCAAGCCCTGAAGATCCATCCAGCCTGAACCTCCAATTCTCTTACTTCTATAACCAAAAACCACAAAATCCGATGACAAATGAAATCTAAACCCCAGAAAAATAAGATATTGGAATGAATTTTGCTAATTTCTCTTTCTAGGGTTTAGAGGGAGAAATAAAGCAGGAGATTGGTAAGAGAGCGACAGCGAAGAACGTGTGTGCGTGCGTGTTGCAGGTATATAAATGATTAGGGTTTAGTGAAGGGTTGTTTAACTAACAGTATAGTATTTTTTATAGTAGGGCAGTATTGTATTCAGTACTCTTCTAGTTGGAGTGTGGTCACGCGCTATCTTAAGAATCTTTCCTATACGGTGTTATGTTTTCTAATTCATAATTTTATTTGTCAATCAAATGAAAATTATTTTTAGATTGTTTAATATAAATTATATCTAACTATTCTAAAATATTAACATTGAAGCTGCTCAAAAATGTTATTTTAAGTTCTATTTTGCAAATAATGAAATTCATTTTTTACTGGTTTTTAATTACTTTGACATATGAATATCTATTTGTTACAATTAAAATTTGATGATTATTAGTTATCTAAAATATTGCATAGAGAAGTTCAAATTTAAAATTGGTAGAGTTTTATTTTAAACAGATTTTAGTGTTCATTAAATCATCAATTCAACATAGAATTTTTATCAAAAAATTCCATCTTACAAATTAGCATTTTTATATAAAAACTATTACATTTAAATTTAGCGACCTCTCTGATTCATGTTTACTTTTAAATATAAGGACTACATAACTATTAGTATAGTGTTAAAAAAGAAAAAGAAAGAAAGAAAAAAAAAAGGAGGTTTACACTAATATAATGCCAGTTTTTACACTAAGTACATCAAAATTCGATATTGTTTAGTCTACAAATTTTATTAATTTAAGAGTTGACTTGAATTTTTTACCACCCAAAAACTAACTAGTTATATCATACTATTTTTTCTTCTCTTACCTGCTCCCAACTTGTTTATGCTCACTAATGCTTCCAAAATTCATTATTCATAATTCTCTTCTCTTGCCACCCTCTGTCCTAAAAGCAACCAAACACTACTTTATATATATAGAAATGTAGTGCCATGACAACTAGCGTATATAAAGAATGCTCGATGCACTCTCTATAGTATTGCTTGAAAAATCACAATTACATGAACTGGCATCAATCACTTTTCATTTCCAAATTTCTCCAACATGCCAAATCACAACTTGATGTTGCACGAAAAATAAAGTTGGGTTCTTTTAAAAAATGAGCAAGTTTGATAGTGCTTCTACTCATTGAACACATGCTTGTGTAGAATTAGAGTTTGACAAATATATATATATATATATATATATTGGTCCATTTTGACTTTGAAAGATGATATTTGTAGTATTAAGTGCTAGTGGGCCTCATCCCACTCAGTTTAGTGTTCATCTTGATGGCTTAACTTATTAGGTTCACAAGTTTTTTATTTAATTATGCTTTATTTGATTAGGCCCTTTTATTACTTTTTTACTTTT
>JACGDI010004854.1:361871-481492 GCA_014898725.1 Jacaranda copaia | reverse complement strand
TGGGTTATCCCATATCACTTTCAATTTGAAAATTTTATTTACATATTGAAAGTATATTATAAGCTCAATTTTAATTTTATCTTGCCTTAATTGATTAATTCTTGATAATATTTATTTATTTATTATTATTGGGCCTCTTATAGACGTTCATGACACATTTGTCTTTGACAGATAGTTGCTAACTAAATGGTTGTTAATCGATAGGGGGGCTAGGTTTTCGCTCGGCACTCTTTGTTTTCTTTTCCTCTAATTGTCCAATTGACTTTTGTTGGGTGTGGTCACTGAGCAGTGCTCCAAAATGCCATTCAAAGTCATCAGTAAAGTTTTACGCTTCTTGGATAATTTAGAATCTATGTGACAAGTGGATGGGGGCCTAGTATTATGCCCAACACTCTCCTTTTCTTTTCCTTTGATGGTTTGACCATATTTTGTTGTGTGTGGTCATCTAATGGGTGCTCCAGAGGTCATTCAAGGTCCTTGGCAAAATCTTTTCGGGCATATCTATGGTAAGGTTTCACTCATATGAGACACCCTCAAGTTTAAAGACACGTGTTCTTTAGAATAAGTTTTTGTTATTTTTACAACAAGTCGTTTGTATTTCAAGATCTTAATATATTTAATACTTGCTAAATATTTCAGCCAAAAAATATTTAATTCTTGCTAAATATTTCAGCCAAAAAAAAAGTTAAAATTAAAAAATTAAAAATAAAAACAAAAATATATTATTTTAGATAATATGATTTAACAATTTAAATTGCATACTCTATATATAATGTTAAATAATAAATATGATTAAAATATTATTGTTAAATTTAGTTGAATTATTTATTAGTAGCAATTAAATTTATTTAATAAGTACAAATTTTTAAAAAAGAAAAAAAAACTAAATTGTTATTTTTTATTATAATTTTAATAATTTTCAATTACATACTTAATATATTAATAAAAAGAATATATTTAATTGAATTTAATTCATTTGTTAATTTAAAATTAATAAATAAAAAATTAAAAAAAAGAAAAAGTATCTTCTTTCTTCCTCACCCAACGGCCTAACAATAGCTGCTGGCCATGGCTACTAGGTAGGGAGGCGGACTTGGCTATACTAATATATATAAATATATTGGATATGTAATACATAATATACAAATATATATATATGCATACTTATATACGTACATATATAAATATTTTGAATATATTTTTGATAAAGGGCATTTTTGTTATTTATTATTTAATCTTTTATTGATTTTTACACATAGAAATTAACTAATACAAAAACAAATTCTCTAAATAATATTAAAATATAAACATGGTTTATGTTAGCCTATGTATTAATATAGAACATTAAAATAATATAGCTAAAATTTTGAATTGAGTTAGAGAAGGTCAATTGAGAACAAATTCCATCACTTTTCCTAAAATAACTTGTTAACATAATTTTAAAGTATATTGATATATATCACATATAATTATGTGACATTTTGTAGCACCCATTTTAGGCGGTGCTTGGTCCTGACCAAAGTGCCACCCTGATTGAATTTTTAAACATTTATAAATACAAAATATGCACCTCCAAAGTTTTTAATTTAAATAATTCCATAATAACCTAAATGATAAGTAAGATCAAATCCAATTGTTGACATCTATGTCAACTAGTCATGCTAAAAAACCTCAAGCCATCCATAATTCACAATCGCTCAAAGGCTCACATCAAACATCACAAGCTCCAATCTATTACATTTTGTTAAAAGATAAAGACATGGCCTAATAACAAACACATTATTTACATTACATACATATGTCACATTCTTTCCATTTGTAGATAACTTGATAACATTATTTACACACTATGCATAATGGCCTAAGCTCATGGTGCCTTTTATTCCTTCAATTTGGGGCAAAGAACAAAAAGATCAATACAAAGAGGATAAGTCCAAATAACTTAGTAAGGTAAACATCAATATACATCTTTAGATTAAGGTAAGTAGAACACAGTATATATCTGTATGCGTATACATGTAATGAATGTTTATTCTAAATATGAATAGTTGAAAGAACACATTCAAATTAGATAACTAAATAGAACTTCAAATAAAAGATAAAATCACTTTGACATCTCAGAATTGCAATCCTAATATCCTAAATTTTGAGAGAAGGAAAATATTTCAAACTTAGGAAAAGAATCCTTTTTCTACAAATCATTGGGAAAATTCAGCTGATCTTTTCATGGCAGGTTATTTCATAAAATTCATGGATAAGATTGAAATCAGTAATTTTCATGTGAAAATCACATCGCTTGATCCATCTCAACACCATCCCATACCAATGAAGAGGCTTCTCAATTTTAGTACATTTCACAAAAAATCTCGGATTATAAGAATCATTACAACATGAATTAATAGGATCAATCTTTAACACCAATTTGTGCCACAATCTCCATACAACCCAGAATCACTTGTGGGCCGATAGGAGTGGCCTCCACAATTAACATAAATTAATTATGGGCTGGTAGAGACAATCTCCACAACCAATATATTATGGGCTTGTTGAACGGCCTCCACAACCAATATATTATGGGCCAATGGAACGACCTTCACAATCAATGTATTATGAGCTCATAGAGATGACCTCCACAAGTAATGTATTATAGGCCGATAGAGATAGCCTCCATAACTAATGTATTACAGGCTGGTAAAACGGCCTCCACAACCAACATATTACAAGTTGGTAGAATGGCTTCTACAATTAATATATTAACCAATAACAACTATGTTATCAAGATTGTCTCACAGTCAACATCATAAAATATGGCAATGGGCTTGATAATACATCAGTTAAATCATATTATAACAGTTTTGGTGTTTTAAAGATTCCATAGTTTAATTCACAAATTTCAGAACCCAATCTAGATGAATAAAATATTATTTTTAGACAAGTATTTGAGAATTGATTTCTCAAGAATAGTATAGTATGAGGCAATGAGGCATTCAACCAATTTATCAAGTCCAATGAGAGAGTCGTGGGATAAGTGTATTAGAAATGAAGTGGTATGGAACAACATATCGAGTTCGTACATGTAAAAAAGAACATAATGCAATGTCATATTACTAACCATAGGTTTTTTCCCTAGCAAATAAGTCTCATGATATATACATAGAGTATGAATTTCCTCCAACAATATTAGGTAGCAAAGCTTTCCTTAATGAGCTTGATAGCTCATCTTTTCATTACCTAGTTATCCCAAAATATAGTCCTAGAAAGACTAAACAACCTTATTTTAATTTCTTAGTTAACATAACTATACTCAATAGGTTGATAATTTTATTTTCCTTTTTGCAATCCTCATTAATTTTCAAGTTTGAATTTTAAGTCATTTAATTATATCGAATCCTTGTCTACCACATAACCACATGTCTAAATAGTAATTGTTTTATTTGTAATATCATTCAACCCTATTTTATATTTTTAAACTAAAGTTCTAATTGCTCATTTTTCCTTAACAACATAATCTTGCTAATTATTTTGATTCTTTATAATTATCGAACTTACTAAACTTGATTCAAGTTCCATGAATCAAACTTTATCACAGGGTTCTAATTCATTTATTATTTGGGAATCCTCCTAAGCTTAATCATAGGTTCAAATTATTATTCTATATCATGTCAAATCTTGATCCAAATTCCAAAATTTCTTATTTATATCAAAATTGAATATTAAAAAAAATAGCAGTTAAATTTATAATTTCAAATTCAACTCTTATATTTGGGTCAATTGAGCCATAGTTTATGTATTTAAAACCCATATACCTTAGTCATATAGTTGAATTGATTAAAATTTAAAATTAATCTTATAAAGATTTGATTGAAAAGATTTTACCCAATTACACCAAATCTAGTGCAAAAATAACCTAAGTGAACCCAAAATCAAAATCTAAACACCATCACTATGTTTGACCGGGCCACCATTTCCATTACTGAAGTTGGAAACCTCCACCACTAAAAGGTGCGTCTCTTTTCGATCAGCAAAACCCCTCACTAAATTTTGCAATGGGACGTTGTTTGCCTAGTCAATTGGCCAAAAAACGGCCCTAGTGCCACCACATTTAATTCTACACCACCACCAATCCAACTCTAAAATTGAAACTACCCACCGATTTCCATACAATTCAGATCACAGCCCTTAGAAACCCAGCCCCATTCCACCACTAGAAGTGGCAGAATCGCTACCACCACTGTGTGCTCTTCTTCGCTCTCAATTTTTAGCAAATTTCACTATAGTCTCAAGTTATTTTTGGTATGGTTGGATTCCTTTTGACAAGAGGAACCGAACTATAGTCTTAGTTTTGGATCTTCAATCGTTTTCATGGCATTCATTGTCTTGGTTGGTTTGGGGCTATTTTCTAAGAATTAGAATGAATTGAGGAGCACATTTTTTATATAAACACAAAATTCAAAATGTCAAATTAGACCCAAAAGTGTTTGACCGACACCACTTCCACTTTTGGACTTTTGAACCACCTTCATTTGGGCCATTCCTCACTTATCTAAGTCCTCCAAAGGTTTTGATTTAAACATAAATTCCAAACATTTATAATTCTTAGTAATTGCGTCCTTAATTTAATTATTTTCCAATACTTAGGCTTTTAATATTTATGCTCCAAATATTCTAATTAACATTTATTCAAGGCCTAATTTCCTTACCTTATAACTTATTTCGACAAATTACTCATACCGATGCTAATATTAATTCTATTTAAGAGTTATAAAAGTTGGGGTGTTTCACATTTTTATTGCAAATTCCACCATTTTTTTCATTGATCTAAAAATAAAAATACATAAAAAGATATTAAAAGACAATATATTTTGAATTAAAATATAATATAGTTGTGTAATTAATATAAATAGACCGATTATACATTTAATAGGTTTAATGAAAAAGTCATTCAAAGGAAAATTCAATTGAATGGGCTCAAAATATATATGAAATTATTTAATGGATTGGAGCCTAAAATAAATAAAATTTATTGTTAGTGGTGATAATTTAGTGAAGGCATATGTAGCACTATGATCCAATAATAAAAATGAAAACAAACTAGGCTACATATGCTAACAAGGATCTAAGCATGCTATTGATTCAAATTTGGATTGAGAATTACCTTGATTTGCTCAAAAACAAGGAAGGGATGAAGAACACTTCTTCAATCTAGAAATTGTCTCATAGTGGCACAACAAATTTGGAGCAACTTTTGCCCAATCCAAACTTCTCCAAAAATTTTGAAAATTTCATAGCACCTTCTCAACACCTTAATGAATTTGCTGTAAAACATTTAGCTCAAAAGGCTATAGGAAAGTGCCAAAAAACATTTGCTAAGCAGACTGCACTAATAGTGGATCTCCAAAAGCAAACAATCCAATTTTCTTATTTCTAACAATATGATCCACACACCAATGCTAGATCCTAATCTCCTCAATATCAACTGGAAAATATAGAGAAAATTTGTAGAGATGAAGGCTTGATTTGAGGTAGGAGAAGAAGAGAGAAAGTGAAGCTTCAATACATGAGGCAAAACTTGAGATTTGGAAGGAAAATGTGAAAGAATCTAATTCTTCACATGGAGTGTCATGTGGCCGTCCCTCTCTCCCTCTATATCTATATATAGAGTAAGGATGGTATGATGCCAAGGTGGCATCACACCTTCCTTAAGGGGAACTGCCAACTTGCATTGCAAGTTGGCAAGTTACAATTCAAGTGTGAATTAAATTTTGTGGGCATTTTATTTTCATTTGGAATCTATTAATTGAAGAGTACCCAATTTTCATGATCAATGTCCAAACCCAAGTCCTTGGAGCCCAACCAATTTGTTGAAATAAATTCTTTTAGAGAACTATTATAGCTCTATCGTAACATGTAAATATGGTCCGTCTGTCTCTTATCTCCCAAAAGAAGCCTAGGGCAAGATATTTGTTGGCTCTCTATTAGTCTGATACTATATTTGTATTCTCAATATTCAATTTTGGTTTATAACCTCATTTTTGAAAAACTCCTTTTCCAAATTGTCATACTGCCTTACATATAGACTCTTTTGAATTGATAATTATAGACTAAATAGGAGATGCACTTACTATTTACCAAGACAAGGAGTTAGATCCCATCTTGAATCTCACAAACCTCTATGTCTAGTAGCTCATGCCCAATCACCACTTGAATGGCCTACTAGGTGATCAGGGAGGAGTTAGAGCATGACGACCTAAACACAAGGTTACTATAGATCATCATGTTAAATGACTAATTATATACACTAGTGTAAATGGGAGAATTTGTCACTACCAACCTACCACTATGGCTATCTAGTGGATTCCCCAGGCCTAGCCTTTAATACCTTGTTCTCTAACAAACAACCACTAACATGCATTCATATCTCATATGAGAATACTATGGAATGGAGCGACATCCAACCCTTAGATTTATGCATCGTCAGTGCAAGTTTATCTAGGTCTTAGATGCTTTATCTTGTAAGATCCTATAACTTAAAAGATTTAAAATTACAACCATGTAAGACTTATTTCATAATCACCACTCAGTGCAGAACCAAATCCCATAGTCTTGTATGATCTAAGGGCTTCATCCAAATATTAGTGAATTAATAATGCGTATAAGATAAAGATGGCCATATAAAGAATATCATTCAATCAAAATTGTATCACAAGTGAAATAGTTTACATGCCAATCTAATTAGCTTGTGAGGTACTATTCCAATAATTAGTATAATACATCCTCAACATAGAAGCGAAGTCCACCATCTATCGCTCATACATGTAGTAGGTTAAATGTAGTTTCTTTTTCTTTTATTTTTTTGAATAAGGTGAAGATATATTGAAATTGAAATGGTAGTTACATTGAAGTATGGGGCCAATCATAGCACTCATACATCAAAATTGAAAAGCCAAATCTGTATATCTAAATAGCTAGGGACAAAAAGAACTTGAGCAAGGACTAGCCACAATGAATTGCTATGCATCATGTGCATAAGAGTCAAACAAAACAAAGTAAAAAGAGGACACCTATTCTACTGCCATACAAGATAGCAACTTGATTTCCATGTTTGATGCAGCAAAGTTTTAATTCAGTTGCCATCATCCATATAAGCAACCTATACAAGCATTGAGTGGTTCAATAGGTGCCCACTAGTAGCAAGTTAATGAAACATCATCTAGAACATACAAAAGCCTCCTAGGTGATGTTCCAAAGATAGAATATGAGCTCAATCCAATCATTTATACAAAATGAGATTTGAAACATAATCATAAAATAAAACTAATGAAAGATGATAAAATCTTCTGCTGTATAGCCATGCTAATTGAGAATGGTAGGGCCTATAGGTGCAAAGTAGATATAAAGCTTGGCCAACATTTACAAAGTTGAAGATAGAAACTGAGGAGCACATTATTGTTACACATAGCTAACATGATAGGAAAAATGCAGCAGTGGCTATTAAAATATAAGGATATTCACAGATTGGATTAGATCAGTTATTCTATTTTCAATTTTTTTTATTTTTGAAAATAAGTGGAAATAATATTATTTGACAACAAAATTGAACTAAATTAAGTAAAAAAGCTTAAATTATAAAATTATATAAGTCCACAAGAAGTCAACAATAAACATAATTCATAAATTCATCAAGTTTCAAATTTGATTTCCAAAAAAGCAATTATTAACTTCCCTTACAATTAATCCAAGTGCAAAGAAATTAAAAATAAAAAAGCCTCTCAAATACAAAATGAAATATAGCCTAAGAGAATAAAACATGGCCCACAATCTTTGACCTACATTGAAGATCAATTGAGACCTTACCAGGAAAATTGGGTATATTTGGCTATAAAAGTGAAGGAATAAATCCTCCAAACAGTAGCCAATTTTGATCTTTTAAAAGGCTTGAGTTTGAGTCCCAATTAAAGTTGAGTGAGAAGGAGCAAATTATATTTTGAAAATTAGAAAAATAAGTTTAGGATTTACACTTTACACTTACAAGTTTAGTTTTATTTAAATATATTTGTGTGTTTTTATAATTAAAAACATATATTTTTATTATTAGTATATAAAATTAGTTTGGTTTGGATTAGATTAGTTTTTCAGGCTCAAATCAAAAATCGAACCGAACTGATCAGTTATAAAAAAATAAATCCAATTTAAACAAAAAAATGATTTTAATCGATTTTTGATTTTTTGGATTGGTTCATCAATTTTTTTTTGGATTAGATTGAATTTGAACACCTCTATTAAGGTATATCATCGGGAACATGATAGAAATATCATCAAAATCAAAAACCATGAAGCCACTAGAAATTGAACTTTTCAGCAGCAGAGTTAAAAATAAAACTGGCAAATTATCGATTGAAAAAAATTAGCAGCTAGGAATGAAAGCCTCAAAACCAGTAGCAACATCAGGAAGTAAATGAAAAACACATAGCTCCACATAGAAACTGATCTCATAATATAAGATAGAAACTAATCACATAAACAAACCATTTAAACATGAAGTATGGCATTTCGATCTCTTCTATTCGAATAATAACCTAGGCCTTTTTTAGAAGTTGGTGCTTTTCAAGAATAAGGCTTTGAGTGGTACTACAAGCTTTCTTTGTAAGGTAATCAGTTGTAGCATTGCCTTCTATATAAATATGGTGAAAAAAACTCTAAGAGGCTAAATCAAGTTTCTAATTTTCCTAATAAGTTGAGCCAAACTCCAATGATACGGTTGTTTTTTCTTTTTATAAGTTGCATTGACACTTGTGAATCCATCTCAACAATAATATTAGAAAGTTGATTTTGTGCACATAATTCAAACCATTCAAAACAGTCGTAAGTTTAGCAACAGTGTTGGTTACTTGACCAATTGGATGAATGAAAGCAAAAATAACTTGTCTGTTCTCATTTCTACAGATACCACCTGTTCTAGCTATGCCTAGGTTTTTTGTATCATGCCATCAGTGTTTAGTTTTAAGAGACCAGGTTAGGGAAAAAATGACTTAACAATCTTATGAAAAAGACATTCCTTTTGTAGGAAGAATATATTAAGCAGGGCTGCTGTAGTGTTATCTCTTTTCCAATGTATGGCCTTAAAGAGACCAAATTTATGTGTAATATTAATGTATTATTGTACCCTCCAAATCACCTTTATAGCAGTGTATTTTAAGTATTTATGTTTGAGGTCATTTCTTGTACACCATAAGAACCAATAGATCAAAATGAGAATAATGCTTGTAATGTGAACCTGTGAACCTGCAAAAGCTCTCATTTTTCAAGATTAAAAAAGTAAAGATATATTAATAGTGTTAGGCATGGAAAAGTGAAAAATACAAGCAAAGAAACTTCACACTCTTTAAGCTAAAGTGCAAGAAATAAAGAAATGCTTGGTACTCTCAAATTCCTCACAATGTTGGCACTTAGATGTGAGAATGATGCCCTTTTCTTGAAGTTTTTGATCAATCGGGACGAGGTTATTGAGAAGTCTCCAAGCAAAAATTAAAACAGTGGATAATGAATTTTGTTCCATATGGATCTGGAGAAAAAGAATGGAGGATTGGGATGCCTAATGGTGAGCCATGTACTTTATTAAGTTGCTGACTAATCATAAAAAAAGGGTCATAATTTCACATTTTAAATCTAACAGCTTTGATTAAATACATTTATACATATTTTACATGAAGTATGTACAATTAAGTTTCACCATAGACTACTCCAAATTTTTATATTCCTTGAATAATTTAGAATTCTTGGCATAATTTAAGCTTTGGATATCCTTTAAGATTATTGAGGAGTCTTATATTCATCGATTGACTTGGAGTTTCGTGCTTTCCAAATAACTTAAATAAATTTCCTAGGCTTGGGAAGTTACCTTTGTAGCCAAAATGAGTTATCAAGATGACTTTTTATTTTTTTATTTTTTTTCTTTTTAGGCACCTCTATTGCAAGCGTCTCCATCACAAACACTTCCCGTGGTGCCAAATTAGTTTTTGTTCATAGGGTCATCTTATCTGTGTGTAGTTCCATTTTTTGAATTTGTGAGCTTTTACTTAATGATGTCGATTTGCTTCATTTGTTAGCTTAGAGGAATTGAATCTTCTAAGATGTGAGGTAAATATCTTTGATAAGTTTAAGTTTGTAGGCTATATTAAAACTTGGCCATTTGGTTGTGAGCATCTTTCTTTTGCAAATCACATAAAATTCTTGTATAGCTTCACACTCCATGGGTTATTTTGGGTTACTAATGGAGTTTTGCACCTAGTAAGCGAATGAGGAGTTTAGGAGAACTATGTTGTTTCGACGCTCTCTTGGGTCAGTTGTGGAGGTGCTTCTTCTTAGTACATATTGCACAGCACATTCCTTATTGGAATAACATCCCACAAGCAAATTAGATTAGCTTTGTAAAATATTTTTTTGTAAGACAATTTTGATTGAATAATATTCCTTTTTTGGCCACTTTATCTTACACTCTTTATTTCTTCACTGACATTTAGATAAAGCCCTTAGATCACACAAGACTATAGGACTTGGTTATGCACTTAATGGTAATCAAGGAATAAAAGTCTTACATGGTCGTAATCTTCAAGTTATAGAATCTTATAAGATAAGGCATCTCAGATCCAAATAGACTAGCACTAACGACGCATAAATCCAAGGGTTAGATGTTGCTTCATTTTATGAGCAATCTAATATGATATATAGATGTATATTAGTAGGTGCTTGTTAGAAAATAAGGCACTAAAGACTCATCTAAAGAATCTACTAGATAGCTGGAGTGGTAAGTAGTGGCAAGTTCTCCAACTTACGTTAGTACATTTTATTAGTTATTTAACCTGAAGATCCATGGTAACCTTGTGTTTGGTCTTCATGCTTTGACTCTTCCTTGGTTACTTAGCGGGCCACTTGGGTAGAGATTGGGTATGAGCTACTAGACATGGAGATTTGTGTGATTCAAGATGGAATCCGACTCCTTGTTGTTGTAAAGGGCGAGGGCATCTCTTATGTGTTCTATAATGATCGATTCTAAGAAATCCTTGCACAAGGTAGTATGATAATTTGGAAATGGAGTATTCCAAAGATGAGGTCATATAATAGAATCGAATATTAAGAATAGAAACATAGTATCAAGGCTATTGGGGAGCTGACAAATATCTTAACTTAGGCTTCTTTTGGGAGATAGAAGATGGAAAGATCGTATTTGCATGGTACACATAGAGCTATAATGGTTCTCCAAAAGCATTCATTTTGGCCTATTAGTTGGGCTTGAGATTGGACATTGACCATGGAGATTGGGTACTCTTCAATTAATAGAGATTAATTGAATTAAGTCGATTTAGTTTAAAAGAGTTTAAACTAAAATGAATATATGATATTCAAAAGTTACAAAAGTTGTGTGCCCATGTCCAATGAATGGTAGAACCTATTAGGTCGCACCCAAAAGCCAATTACATTTCCTATTGGAAGAATTTTCTAAATGTTAGAAATTCACTCCAAGTGACTGATTTTGGGGTGACCAAAAATTGTGGTCAACTTTAACTTGATTAATTTAAGTGTTAAATTAATCAAATAATTTAAGGAATTAAATTAGACCAATAATTAAGGAGTTAATTATTTAGTGCTAGGTGACCATTAATTGGTCAAGTTAAGCTTAAAGAGTTAAGTTTTTTGAAGTAAGAGTTAAGTCAAAAAATAATTAATTAAATTAAAGTGTTAATTTAATTAATGAGAAGAACCAATTTGGAGGAAAAATTAAAATGAAAGGTCTATTTGGTGTGACATTTTAATTAATTTGAATTAGATTCCAAATAAAATTAAAATGCACACAAAATTCAAATTTTATTTAAATTTGCCAACTTGCAAAAATGTGGGTAGTCCCCTGCCTTGAGGAAGGTATGATGCGACCTTGGTATCACACCATTCTCCCTCTATAGATAGACATAGAGGTAAGAGTGGGTGGCACTATGCATTCCATGTGAAGAATTAGATTCTCAAATTTTCCCACCAATTTTTTCAAATGTTGCCTCATGTGTTGAAGCTTCTCTTCACTTTTTTCTCCTATCCCTAAATCAGCCATCTCCTTCTCTCCTTCTCACTATCTCCCGCTAATAATGAAGAGAACTAGGATATTTCATTGGCATGTGGATCATATTGATAGAGGCAAGATAATTAGATTGTAAGCTTTTGGAGATCCACTAGTCAAGGTGTTTAGAAGCTACTGGAATTTTTTCAAAATTTTTCAACTGCTGTGGGTCGTGCAAAAGTTTTATGCTTCCAGCTGTGTCATTGCATGGCAGTTTCTAGATTGAAGAAGAGTTCTTCAATGTCTCCTTGGATTTAATTCATGAGCATGTTTAGATCCTTGTTAGCCTAGTTAATTTTAGCTTTTGAAGTTTAATTATTGGATTTTAGTGCTACAGTAGCCTTCAAATGGTATTAGAGCCTATTTCATGCTATGACTTGGATTTTTTTGAATTATTGGTTCATCTGATGAATTGATCAAAATCACCAAATTCTTGATTCATATGATGGATTAGAATGTTTGAATGAGACTGTGTGTGACTCCTTGATTGATGAATTAAAAGCGTGCTATTATGTGTTTTAAGTGTTAATTCATATAATTAGCATGTTTTAATTCATAGCTTCTCTTGTTGAATGTTGATTTAGCATTGAATTATGTTATATTGTAATATAACATTTTGTTGGTTGCCTGAAAGAGTTTTGGTCATTTTGGGATCCAATTTGATTAGAGTTTTGTTGGAGATTTTTTAAGAATGTAATTCTTACTTTAACTTATTTTTGAAACATGATTGAGCACTTGAGATTTTACTTTTGAAAGGTGTTTTAGATCTAAAATTCCATCCATAATTTGTGTTTTAATGTTTAGAAGTTGTTCCAGAGTTTTTGGTGCTTAAAAGTTGAGCTAAAAATGACTTAACTCGCCTTTGACCCCAAAACTGGTGAGCTACTGGCCATGGTAGCGCACAAACAAGGTAGTAACCAAGAGTTACTACTCACTTGCATCCACGGCTAGCAATGCCCAATTTATGGTTAGAAGAGTTTTGAGTCTTGTTTTGGTTCTTTTTATAACTAAAAACCAATTTGAAACACACATAATGGATGCACAAGTGTTGTGCAAGTTCTCTTAATTATGTTGGACACTTTTGATTGCCTTTAAAACTTGTTAAAGTTAATCTCTAATTGATGCATAAAAGTTATGCTAGCTCTTGCATGGCTAATTATTTGTTTATGAGATAAGTATTTAATTATTGGAATTAAATGTCAATTCTACATTTATTTATTGTTCATTTAAATGTTAAATGAATGATGAATGAATGAGGATGATCATGAGCCTTTAATATTGATTTTCTTTGTTTCAAGTTGTTGAAATGAGTTGTATTAAATGGTGCTTACATGCCTCTTTATTCTATCTTTTAAACGTTATTAGAGTAGAATAACTAGGAGTGAAGTTTTCTTTTTCTTGTAAAAGTTGCTAGGAGTAAAAAGGATCCATAGAGGCTTGAAAACCTATGAATGTATGAGGACACTCATGTAATAGTTAGGTTTAATCTTTCCACTTAAAATCAACCAAGTGATGCACATATGGTTCTAAGTACATCAATTGGTTAGACTCATGGTCATCCCACCATAGGAGCATGCTAGATGCATTTACTTATTTATGCATTCCATGTCGTATTAATGTATGACATGTATGTTTAGGATATAGAAAACCTAAATAAGAAAATAAAATAATGAGATCTTGGCAAGCAAAAACCCTTAACTTAGAATGTCCAAGTGCTTTCAAATATTAAGTCAAAATGGATACAAATTAAAAGAAGTTTTAATTAATTCATGCTTTCTACCAATAGTATGTGGCATGACAACGCTACTATCTTTTGTGTGATGGCACTCAAAGCATGGGTCATACTTAAGGTGGAAAGTTGTAGTCATATACTTGGCATAAGATGCATCTTTGATTTGAGGCTTCCTATACATTGGCGCTCAAAGTGGAGGATGTCATAGAGCAGTCTTAAATCAAAGTTTGATTCATAGGTCTGATGTAGTACCTAGTAATATAGAGCCACTTAAAGTAGGGATTTATATGAAGAGTGGCAAAATATATCAAGAGTTGCATATAATGCAATTAGCAAATGTTGCTTACTTTTCAATTGTTTGTGCATGGCATTTGAAGTAGGGGTCCACTTACAAGTCCTTAAGGTCTTGATTCTCACTAGAAAATATGATTTCTTAAATTCTTCTATGAGATGAAGAATTTGATAAAATAGTGGAATAAAAACATACTTGGAAGACCATAAAAATATTTTTAATATCAAAATTCAATCACATGCTTATACTCTTCTTTGGCCTCCTGTAGATTTTTGAAATCTTCAAAAAGAAAATGGCTAAAATTTTGCTCGCAAGCATTTTGGAAAGCAATAAACTAACCAGGCCAAACTTTCACAATTAATTGAGAAACCTCAAAACTATTTTCGATTTCCCAAAAAGGACTTATGTGCTTAATCAAAGTCCACCCTTGGCAATGATACCACCAATAAGGCACATGAATTGTTCATGAAGTTTGTGGATGATGATCTATAAACAAAATATGTTATGATGGCTTCTATGTATAATGGCTTCAAAAGACTCACGAGCACATGAGATGTGCACATGAGATCTAATTACACCTACAAGAGTTGTTTGGTGACCAATCTAGACATGAACAGTTTGTTTTATCTAGGGATCTTTTTAGAAGTATAATGATTAAGGGCACAAGTGTCTATGATCATAGGCTTAAAATGATTAGTCTTATTGAGAAGCTTGGTTAATTAGGCGTGGTCATGGACAAAGCGCTCTATGTAGATTTGATCTTTCATTCATTGCCTAGTTCATTTGATAAATTAATTATGAACTTTTACATGTCGATGCAAGAAGTAATGATTAATAAGTTAGTCAACATATTAGTAACCTCCGAGGTAACTATGAACAAAGACAAATCTCTTATGCTTGCTTCCTCCTCCAAGTCTATGGGCCTTTAGGGTGCTAGAAAGGAAGGTAAAGAAAAGTAGAATTCTTTTTCTAAAGGGAAGCAACCATTGCAAAGTTTAAGGGAATCATGAATAAGAGAGGATACTGGTTTCTATTATGGCAAAAAAGGACATTGAAAAAGAAATTGCAAAGCTTATCTTGTAATCTTTAATAATGGTATATACTTTTTGAAGTGCACTTGATGACTAATTCTTCCTCATGGGTATTTGATATTATATGTAGTTCTCACCATTTATAATTTGTTACAAGGGTTATAAAGAAGAAAAAGTCTCGAAGGGGATATGATCCTATGCTTAGGAAATGGAGTAAAAGTTGCTACTATGATCTAAGGCATAATCAAGTTAGACTTAGAGAACCCCCAAATTGTACTTGATCCTTGTTATTATGTACCCAATCTTGTCAAGAGCATTATTTCAATTCCTGTATTGAATAATAAAGGATTTGATTTTTCTATATCTACTGAGAAGTTAAAAGAATTAAAGAATGATTTTTTAATTGCGCAAGGTACAATAAACAATGGATTGTACACATTAGATTTCCAACCTTCATTGATTCATGTTCAATCAAGTAAAAAAGAGTTAGATATCTAAGAAGGCACCATTCTATGGCATGCAAGACTTGGGCATATCTCTCAAAATAGGATGAACAAGTTAAAAGCTCTTGAAGTATTAAAAATTAGTGGCATTGAGGAACTTTCTACTTATGGGTATTGTTTGAAGGAAAAAATAACCAACACTTCTTTGTTAAGATAATTAGAGCAAACCACAAGTCCTTTGAATTTTATCCATATAGATATATGTAGGCTACTAAAAGTTAGTGCACGAGGAGGCTATTTTTACTTTATTACCTTCACCAGTAACCACCCTCAATTTAGACACGTGTATCTTATGAAGTACAAGTTTGTAGCTTTTGAAAGGTTCAAAGAGTATTGATATGAAATAGAAAAGTAAAAAAGACTTAGCATTAAAGCTCTTCAATCAGATCGAGAGGGAGAATACCCAAGTATCAAATTCCTAGATTATCTAAAAGAAAATAGGATTCTCTCTCAATGGACTTTACCTGGCATACCTAAAGCAATGGAGTAGCTGAGAGGAGAAACTGTACCTTGTTGGACATGGTCATTCCATGATAAGATTTTTGATGTGCCTATATCCTTTTAGAGATATGCCTTAAAAATAGCAGTAAGGCTACTAAATATGGTATCCTCAAATTTGGTGCCAAAGATTTTGCATGAGATATAGTGTGGCAAAATACCCTCTTACCACTATCTAAAGGTTTGGGAGTCTCCTGCTTATGTCTAGTGGTTAGTGGGAGACAAGTTGGATAGTCAATCCTCCTTGTGCAAGTTTATGGGATACCCTAGAAAGTCTACAGGTTATTACGTTCATGATCCCTTAAAATAAAAGGTGTTTGTTTCAAGAATGCCCACCTTTTGGAAAAAGAAATTCAATTGTATAGAAAGGGCATTGTTGTTGAACTTGATGAAGTTCAAGATAATCATCAAATCCTATAAACGGTGGAAACTAGTAATGAGCCTTACACATAATCTTTGAGAAGGTTAGACCGAATCAAGAAGCAACTCAAAAGGTTCAAATTTTTTCATGAGATGGGCTAATCAGATATGGATCTGAGACCTATGAGGAGAAATTTATGTTAGACATAGACTCTGGATACTGACTTGATGCCATGAAATTCGAAATAGACTCTATGTACTCCAACAAGGTGTGGAGTTTTGTGGATCCACTAAAGAGAATATTTCTCATTAGTTGCAAGTGGACTTATAAGCAAAAGCTAGGAGTCAATGGAGAAGTAATGACTTTTAAGACGCGACTAGTAGCAAAAGGTTATACTCAAAGACCTAGTATCGATTTCAAAAAACCTTTTCATTGGTTGCAATGCCTAAGTCCTTTCGAATTTTACTTGTCATAGCCATATATTATGACTATGAGATATGACAAATGCATGTAAAAACCATTTTTCTCAATGGAGACATTGAAAAAGAAATATATATAGAGCAACCATAAGGTTTTACATTCAAGGAGAGTGAACAAAAAGTTTGCAAACTCCAAAAATCTATTTATAGAATTAAACAAGTGTCCCAAAGTTGGAACATAAATTTTGAAAAGATAGTCAAATCATTTAACTTTGTCAAAATAATGTATAAACTATGTGTGGACAAGAAGGCTAGTAGAAGTAATGTACAGTTTATTGTGCTTTATGTCGATGGCATCCGTCTCATTGGGAATGAAGAAGGAATGTTAGAGTGTACTAAAGCATGGTTATCTACTCAATTTTCCATGAAGAATTTAGGAGAAGCATCCTACGTATTAGGAATATGAATCTATATAGATAGATCAAAGAAAATGCTGGAGCTTTTACAAATGCCGCACAGGATACAAAAGATGTTTAGTATGGAAGAATCTAAGAGAGGATTCCTTTCCATAGCACATGGCATTTGTCTCTCCAAGTCTATGGCTCCTAAGATGGAAGACGAGAAACAAAAGATGTTCTACATACCTTATGTTTTTGTTATTAGGAGTACAATATATGCAATCAATGTACAAAACCAGATGTGGCACATGCTCTAAGTATTACAAGCCATTTCCAATCTAATCTTGGTGCAAGTCACTAGATAGCCATAAAAGGAATACTTAAGTACTTAAGAAGGACTAAGGACTTATTTTTTGGTATATGATAATAGAGAATTGAAACTCGAGGGGTATTTTAATTTTAGTTTCCAATTTAATGTAGATGATCCAAAATCCATTTTTAGATTTATATTTTACCTCAACGGCAGCACGATGAGTTGAAAGAGTTCCAAACATGACACCACGGCTGACTTTATCATAGAAGTAGAATATATTGCAGCTTCAGAAGTTGCAATGAAAAGTGTTTAGGTGAAAAACTTCATTCAAAAGTTAAATGTAGTACCTAGTATTATTGAGCCAATAGTTGTCTTATGTGACAACAATGAGGCAATAGCACAAGCTAAAGAGCTAAAATCTCATCAGCGATCTAAGCACATTTTGAAGTGATATCATTTGATTTGGGAGATCATTGATGGAGATGACATCTGAGTAGAGAGAGTTGCAGCGGTAAAGAATATAGCAGATCTACTAACTAAACCCTTATCACAAAATGACTTTGAAGGACATCTTGAGAAGATAGGACTCAAGGCCATGAGGAATTAGCTTTAGGGGAGATTGTTGAAATAGTGCATCGCAAGTTAAATAGATTGACCTTGTAAACTATTTCCTTTTAAGATAATCTTGATTGGATGATATTCATTATATGACCATCTTTATCTTATACTTTTTATTTCTTTGTAAGACAATCTAACAACTTTGATTAAATATACTTATACATCTCTCACATGAAGTTTGTACAATTAAGTTTCACCGTAGACTATTCCAAATTTTTATATTCCATGAATAATTAAGAATTCTTGACATAATTTATGCTCTAGATATCATTTAAGATCATTGGTGAGTATCATATTCATTGATTGACTTGGAGTTTCGTGCTTTCCAAATAACTTAAACAATTTCAAAGGCTTCGAAAGTTATCTTCATAGCCAAAATGAGTTCTCAAGATGACTTTTTATTTTTTTTATTTTTTATTTTTAGGCATCCATTGCAAGCATCTCAATCGCAAACACCTCCAATGGAGCCAAATTGGTTTTTGTTCATAGGGTCATCTTACTCACGGTGTAGTTACGTTATTTGAATCACATAGAATTCTTGTATAGCTTCACACTCGATAGGTTATTTTGGGTTACTAATGGAGTTTTGCACCCTATAAGTGAGTGAGGAGTTCTTAGTAGAATTATGTTGTTCCAATGGTCTCTTGGAGTCCGTTGTGGATGTGCTTCTTCTTAGTACACATTGTATAGTGCATTCCTTATTGGAATAGTACCCCACAAGCTAATTAAATGGGCCTTATAAACTATTTCCTCATAAGATAATTTTGATTGAATGATACTCACTATATGGCCATCTTCACCTTATGCTCTTTATTTCTTCATTGACATTTGGATAAAGCCCTTAGATGACATAAGACTACAGGACTTGATCACATATTGGGTGGTGATCATGGAATAAGTCTTGCACAGTCATGATCTTAAATCTTCAAAGTCATAGAATCTTATGAGATAGGGTATCTAAGATCTGAATAGACTTGCACTAACAATGCATAAATTCAAGAGTTAGATGTTGCTTTGTTCCATGAGCAATCCCATGTGAGATATGAATGTATGTTCATGAGTGCTTGTTAGAGAACAAGGCACTGAAGGCCCGCCCAGAGAATTTACTAGATAGCTAAAGTGGCAAGTCAGTAGCGACAAGTTCTCTAGCTTATGCCAGTACATATTATTAGTTATTTCACTTGAGGATCTATGGTAACCTCATGTTTGGTCCTTATGTTTTGACTATTCCTTGTCACTTAGTGGGCTGCTCGGATAGAGATTGGACATGAGCTACTAGACATGGAGGTATGTGTGACCCAAAATGGAATCTGACTCCTCGTTGTTATGAAGGATAAGTGCATCTCTTATGTGTTCTATAATGATCAATTCCAAAAAATTCTTGCACAAGGTAGTATGATAATTTGGAAAAGAAATTTTCCAAAGATGAGGTCATATAGTGGAATCGAATATTAAGAATAAAAATATAGTATTGAAGCCATTTGGGAGCGAACAAATATCTTGTCCTAGGCCTCCTTCATGAGATAGGAGATGGAAAGACTATATTTGCATGGTACGAGTAGAGCTATAATGATTCTCCAAAAGTATTCATTTTGACTAATTAATTGGGCTCCATGGGCTTGAGGTTGGACATTGACTATGGAGATTATGTATTATTCACTTAATGGAGATTAATTGAATTGATTTGATTTAGTTTAAAGGATTTTAAACTAAAATGAATATATGATATTCAAAAGTCACAAATGTTGTGAGCCCATATCCAATGAATGGTAAAACCTATTAGGTCACACAAAAAAGCCAATTGCATTTCCTAATTGTTGGAGGAATTTTCTAAGTATTAGAAATTCAATCCAAGCAATCAATTTTGGGGTGATTGAAAATTGAGGTCAACGTTGACTTGATTAATTTAAATGTTAAATTAATCAACTAATTTAAAGAGTTAAAGTAGATCAATAATTAAGGAGTTAATTACTTGGCGCCATATGACCATCAATTGGTCAAGCGAAGCTAATTGATTTTAGAGTTAAAAGAGAATTAATTAAATTAAAGTGATTAATTTAATTAATGTGAAGAATCAATTTGGAGAAAAATTTTAAAAAAAGGTTCATTTGGTATGACATTTTAGTTAATTTGAAATTAGGTTCCAAATAAAATTAAAATGCACACAAAATTTAAATTTGATTTGAATTTGCCAACTTGCAAGTAAGTAGGTGGTCCTCCCCCTTGAGAAAGTTGTGACACCATTTTTCCTTTATATATAGATGTAGAGGTGAGAGTGGGTGGCACTATGCATTCCATGTGAAGAATTAGATTCCTTCCATTTCTCTCAAGTGTTGTCTCATGTGTTGAAGCTTCACTTTTCCTTCTTCTCCAACCCCTATATTGGCCTTCTCCTTCTCTCTTCTCCTCTTTATCTCCTAATAATAATTAGGAGAACTAGGATATTGCATTGGCGCATGGATCATATTAATAGAGATAAGACAGTTAGATTGCAAACCTTTGGAGATCCACCAGTTAGGATAGTAACTTGGAGATTTTCCTTCAAGAGATCTATGAGGAGTTTTAATATGATATTTTCATAGTAGATTCACAAAGGTGTTGAGAGGCTACTGGAATTTTTTTGAAATTTTTGGAGTTCTGTGGATCATGCAAAAGTTGTATCCTTCCAACTGCGCTACTGTGTAATAGTTTCTGGATTTAAAAAGAGTTCTTCATTGTCTCCTTAGATTTAAGCTAATCAAGGTAATCCTTTACCTAAATTTGAATCATGAGCATGTTTTAATCCTTGTTATCCTTGTTAATTTTAGCTTGTGAAGTTTAATTATTGGATCCTAGTACTACATTAGCCTTTATTCCTTGGGGGTGTTATCATGAGGATATCGTTATGCATGATGAGGGTCTTGCCATAGGGCGCTTAGTATTTTATTGTTGTAGCATTTTTTGGTGAGTCTCTATTAGGGATCCTGTGGCAGGAGTATTTTTGTGAGCCTGTTAGAGATTAAGCTAATCTATGGCAGAGGATCTAGTAGCTGTAGCTTTGTAGGAGTAGAGTATAACTTAGATTAAGAGTTGACCAATTTTTCATTTTCTTTTGTTAATAGATAACTACTTCCTTTAACATCAGTCATTGGTTTCGTTTCATCAGCTAAGTATAGGCCAAACATTGATGTATGCCTGCATACTTTGGTACTATTAGACTTTATGTTTTTATATGGATGTTTGAGTAGTTTCGTACATTTTCTAATATTTATTCCGTTGATGGCTTTATCTTTCATGGTTTTTATGATGCCCTATGTTGCCTGCATAGCATTGTCCTCTTCTTGAGACTTGATTGCGATGAGAAGCATTAAGAGCCTTTTTGGGGGCTTTTTTGCGAAGAACTTGGTTTTTTTCTTTTGTGTGCATGTGCCTCTTAGATGTTACTATGAATAAGATAATCCAGCAATTTGTCATTATGTGGTAAAAAAGCAAACATAGTCTTAAGGGAACATTTGAATAATCTATTGAAGTAATCAAAAGAAATAGGTGCCATATCTTAAATAGAATGGTGTTTTATTCATAATAAGAAAAAACTAGTACTTGGAAATAGAAAGTAACTATTGAACAAGTAACTCATTCTATGAGACTAGTATTAGAGCATAAATGCAAGAATCATCCACCTTTTATACATATAATCTCCTTAAGTTGGAGATGTTCCAAGTTCTAGATAGTTCTCTCTTTTCCAGTGTCTATAATTTGTAATCATCGAGATTGATGATCTCCATTACTTTATAAAGTCCTTCCTACTTATTATCTAACTTGCCACGAGATCTTAAAGCTTCTACTTTCCTCATCAGTAAGTCCCTAATTTGGAAGATTCTTGAGCATACTATAGAGTTGTATGCTTTTACAATTTTGACTTTGTACATTTTTTATCAAGAGTTTGCTACTTTTTTTATTTCGAGGAGCAAATTGAAATTTGCTCTTAACTTATTCTTGTTTGAAAGTCATCGTAGTTTTTCACCCTTCATTGCTTTTCTAGCTTTAGCCTAGGTAATTGCTTCCACTCCACATATGAGATTGAATGATGATTCTTTAGTAGGTGCTCTTGAATTAGTTTATACGCCCACAACACGGAGAGGTGTTTATCTACCTAAGCTCCTTAGCACTTCCTAACTTTATCTTCAAGTGTTGTAGTATGATCTTATTGGTGACCTATGTTTGCTCGTTGCCTTGTTGGTTGGCTACAAATGTGAAGAATTATTTGATAGAGAGCTTCTAGCTCCATTCTCTAAGTTTACTCTTGTAAAATTGAGTCTCGTTATCCAAAACTAGTGCTAGGAAAGTTCTAAACCTACACATGATATTTCTCTAGAGGAATCTTATAACTTCTTTCTTTGATATTTGTGCTAAGAGTTCAACTGAAGAAATAATCTACTATTACTATAAGAAACTTCCTTTGATCAATAGCTTAGGGGAAAGTTCATATGGTATTCATTTCTTTTTGAGCAAAGGGGCATGGAATAAATTGTTTATGGGTTACAAGAGTATGTTAGGTTAGTGTGCTATTGTTAAGGTTTTCAACTACTTACCAAGTCTAGGGCATTTTCATTACGGTTGGCCATAAATATCCATGTTAGAGGATTTCTATTGCTAAGGGCATTGCTCCTGAATGATTTCTACAAAGGCATTCATTATTTTACGCATTACATATTCTACCTTTCTTAGAGATAGACATTTCAAGCAAGGCTAGAAGAAACTGTGTTTGTACAAGTCTCCATCTAATACTATAAACCTTCCTACTCTCACTTTCACTTAACCTACTTTAGGTCATTGGAAATGTCATTATCTTGGAGGTACTTTATGAAGGGGGCCATCCATGTTGCAGTATCATGTCTAATCTCCATCACTTTAGGAAATAGCTAGTGGCACCGTCCATTACTGCTTGATCTAGAGAATTCAAATTTAGCAAGGTGAATTGTCGACTATTCCCGGCCATTAGGGCATTGGCTATCTTAACAAATTGATATCGTCTAAATTTCCATTGCATGGTATTTATGTTAGAGTGAAATTCTCAAACTTTAGGCTAATCGCTTCTACTGGATTAAGGTACTTCACCATAGTATCTTATTTAGCTTTGTGATTCCTTAATACTTGGTTCATTACCAATTAGGAATCATTGTAGGCTTGCTGGCCATCTATTCCTACTACATAGGCTAGTTTCATTCTAGTGATCAGTACTTCATATTTGACTTCATTATTGAAGGTTGGGAAATTAAATCTCATATTATAAAACTTATCTCCTTAGAGACTCTCTAAGACTATTCTTATAGTACTTTTAGAACTATTGGATAATTTGTTGCTGTATAGGTCTGAGTAGGGAAAGAACTTTTGGCATTATCTCTCATGCATTTGACCATGAAATTAGCCAAGGCTTAAGCTTTTATGATTGATCAAAGGTAAAAGAGGCCTAGGCTAAGATATTTGTTAGCTCCTTAATAACCTCAATACTATACCTCTATTCTCAATATTTGATCCTGCTGTGTGACCTCACCTTTGGAAAACTCCTTTGTTGTCACACCACCTTGCGAAATGATTGAAGGTTTGTGTGGCACTAGGATCCGAATATATTCAAAAATAAATTGAATAAACTAGTCCACACAATATTAAAAAGATCTATACATGTATAAAATTCAGATTTAGAAAAGGAAAATATCTGGGTGAAAGTAGAAAATTTGAAGAGCAAGAAAACTCTTTTCAACCGTTAAACAGGCTCTTCACCGGCACAACAGAATCACTACTGATTTTTTCCTAGATGCACTCCCCCATTTTGATTGAAATTTTTACTGAAACTCCTCTACCCTTTGAAAATTCTTCAATCTAAATTTTAGGCCAATCAGAACACCAGAGATACTCCCAAAAGAAGTGAAAACCAGCTGCCATAAACTACTCTAGTCAAGAGCAAAAGCAACCAAAATAAATTGCCTCTAATGTAAACATCCACACACCAAATCTATGGCCTATTATCTATAGAAAGGATGAAAAATCTATAGATAATGAGAGGAGGAAGGCTAGGAATATTGAGGTGGAAGGAGGAGGGAGAAGAAATGAGTGATGGGAGGCTAACAACTTAAATTCCCACTATATAATATTGTTGGGAGAAAATCACACAAAATGTGCACACCTCACATACATTTGGCCAGCCACACTACCATATTCATATTTAGAAGTGGTCACACACCTCCCACAAGGAGTTGATGCCAAGTGTCCGTTGCTTAGATGGCCACTAACTTTGTGATTAGTGAATTTAATCAAAGCACAAATTTCATCTAATGAAATCTCTTTCATTTAAATTCTAATTCTTTGTAAATGAACTCTTCATTTAATAATTCTCCCAAAAATTATCTCACCAACTTAATTAAATTAAATACTTTAATTTAATTAATAATGATCAGACTTAACTCTTAAGTCAAAATGCTTAATAATTTAAGTTAGTCAAAATTAACTCAACCCTTAAATTAATTTTGACCAATTGATAGTCATGTGACATCAATTAATTTACCTTTAATAAATTGATCTTAATTTAGCTCTTAAATTAATTTGAACAATTTAACATTTAAATTGATCAAGCCAAAATGACTATAATTTTACCTCATCCAAAAATTGATCATGAATTTTCTAACTCTTAAAAAATTCTCCTTCCTTCAATAGACCATGTCATTGGCTTTTGTGTGTGACCTATTAGGTTCTATCATTCATTGGACATGGGCTCATAACTCTTTGTGACTTTCGGAATATCAAATATTCAGTTTAGTCTAAACTCTTTTAAACTAAGCGACTTAATTCAATTAATCTCATTAATTGAAAAGTATTTAATCTCCATGGTTGATGTCCAACCTCAAGCCCATGGAACCTAACCAATTGGTCAAAATAAATGCTCTTGAAAAACTATTCTAGCATTACGCGTACCGTGCAAATTGGTCCTTTCGTCTCCTATCTCCCAAAAGAGGCCTAAGGTGAGATATTAATTGGCTCCCTAATAGCCTCAATACTATATTTCTATTCTTAATATTCAATTCCCTTTGAGATCTCATCTTTGAAAATGCCTTCCCAAATTATCACATCATCTTGCATAATGATTTCTTAGAATTGAACATTATAGAACACATAAGGGATGCACTCACTCTTTATAACGACGAGGAGTCAGATTTCATCTTAAATCTCTCAAACCTCTATGCCAAGTAGCTCATACCCAATCCCAATCCAAAAGATTCGCTATGTGGTCAATGAATTGTCAAAGCATGAGGACGGGACACAAGGTTACCATGGACCTTAAGGTTAGAAGACTAATAGTATACACTAGCATAAGCAGGAGAACTAGCCACTACAACTATCTAGTGAATTTTCTCCGATGGGTTTTAATTGCCTTGTCCTCTAAAAGGCACCCACTAACATATGTCTGTATCTCACACAGTTGGTCATGGAATAGAGCAATCTCCAACCTTTGGCTTTACGCATCATTAGTGCAAGTCTAACAGGATCTTAGATACCCTGTCTCATAAGATTCTATGACTTGGAAGATCTAAGATTATGACCTTATAAGACTTATTTCATGATCACCACCTAGTACGTGACCAAGTCTCATAGTCTTGTATGATTTAGGGGCTTCATCCAAATGAAAGTAAAGTAAATAAAGAGCATAAGATGAAGATGGCCATATAATGAATATCATTCGATCAAGTTTGTTTTATAAAGAAATAGTTTACAAAGCCAATCTAATTAGCTTGTAGGATACTATTCCAACATTCTCCCACTTGCCCTAAAGTTAATGCCCCTTAGCCTTGAGACCCAGCTTCTCAAAATATCCTTCAAAGACCATTAGCTTTTAGGGGTTTAGAAAGTGGTTCTGTTGTATTCTCTTTGAGGCAACTTTATCCTCTTAGTTGTCACCTCTATCAATTAATATCGTATATCAAATGATAATGTATTTATTGTGTTTGGATCACTAATGAGATCTTAACTCAAGTCCTAACTTATCTTCAAAAGGCAATCGTAGGCTCATGTATGCTAGGTATTACATTCAAATCTTGGATAAAGTTTTTCATCCAAACACTTTTCTTTACAGTTTCCAAAATCACAAATTATTTCACCTCAGTTGTTGTTTCAGCCATGGTGTCTTGTTAGAACTCTTCCAACTCACCATGCCATCATTAAGGAAAAATATAAATCTAAAAGTAGATTTTAGGTTATCTACATTGAATTAGAAACTTGAATCCAAAAATCCCTCGAGTTTCAATTCTCTATTACCGTATACCAAAAATAAGTCCTTGATCCTTTTCAAGTACTCAAGGATTATTTTTATAGCTATCCAGTAACTCTCACCGAAATTAGATTGGAACCTACTCATAATGCTTAGAGAGTGTGCCATATCCAGTCTAGTACATTGAACTGCATACATTAGGCTTCCAATAGCAAAGGCATAAGGTATGAGAGACATTTTTCATTTTTCTGCCTCAATTATAGAGGCCACATATTTTGAGAGATGAATGCCATTACCCATGGGAAGGAATCCTTTCTTGGATTCTTCCATACTAAACTTCTTTAGTATTTTGTCAATGTACAGGATTTGGGAAAGCTCCAGTATCCTCCTTGATCTATTTCTGTAGATACATATTCCTAATACATATGATGCTTCTCCTAAATCTTTTATATAGAATTGAGTAGATAACTATACTTTAGTACACTCTAACATTTCTTTGTTATTCTTAATGAAAAGAATGTCATCGACATAAAACATAATATATTATATATTAATCCCACTGGCCTTTTGTACATACATGATTCATACACATTTTTGACAAATTCAAATGAATTAACTTTCTAATAAAAATGTAAGTTCCAAGTTCTAGCACTTGTTTGAGTCCATAAAAAAACCTCTGGAGTTTATAAACCTTTTTCTCACTCTCTTTAGATGTAAAATCTTGTGGTTGCTACATACGAATCCTTTCTTCAATATCTCTATTAAGGAAAGCTATTTTCACATCCATTTTCCATGCCTCATAGTCATAATATGTAGCTATGGAAAGTAAAATCTAAATGGACTTAGGCATAACGACTGATGAAAAGGTTTTCTTGAAATTGATATCGAGTCTTTAAGTGTAACATTTTGCCACTAGTCGAACCTTAAAAGTCATCACTTCTCCATTTACCGCAAGCTTTCACTTATAGATCCATTTGCAACCAATGGAAACTATTCCCTTTAGTGGATCTACCAAAGTGCATATTTTGTTTGAGTATATGGAGTCTATTTTGGATCTAATAGCATCAAGACAACGTACCGAATCTATGTCCGACATAGCTTTCTCATTGGTTTTCAAATCATCATCTGATTGTCATCTCATGAAGAAATTTGGACCTTTCAGGTTGCTTCTTGATCCAGTTCGATGTTCTCAGAGGTTGTGTGTGAGGCACTTTGATATTTGTTTCTACTACTTGTGGGATTTAATGATCATCTTGAACTTTACCAAGTTCAACAACAATGCCTTCTCTATCCAACAGAAATTCATTTTCCAAAAAGATGGCATTTTTCAAAATAAAATAGCTTTTGTTTCGAGGGATCTTGAAAGTAATAACTTATAGACTCTCTAGGGTATCCTACAAACTTGCACAAGGTGAATTTACTATCCAACTTATCTCCAAATGTCCGTCTCAGATATGTGAGAGATCCCCAAAGCTTGAGATATTGGTAAGAGGGTACTTTGCCATGCCATGCCATATCTCATCTGGTGTCTTTTAGCTCTGACTTTGAAGGTACTATATTTAGTAACTTTGCTACCATATATAAGACGTACCCTAAAAAGGATATAGGCACATTAGAAAAGTTCATCATGGAACGTACCGTGTCCAATAAGGTACAATTTTTTCGCTTAGCTACTCCATAATGTTAGGGTGTGCTGGGTAGAGTCCATTGAGAGAGAATCCCATTCTCCTTTAGATAATTCATGAATTTGGTACTTAAGTATTCACCTCATCGATCCAATCAAAAAGCTTCAATACTAAGTATTTTTTTCTTTTATACTTCATTCCTATACACTATGAAGGATTGGGGAGGTATTTAGAAAATTGGACCGGGGAAGTAGAAAAGCAATTAACTGTTCATTTACTTCACTTTTCTAATTCCAACAACCAACTCTTAAATCTTTAATTGTTGACCAATTCCTAAGCACTTCAATTAGTTTTCTCTTTGTTAGGAGATAGAGATTTATTTTTTTTGTTTTTGAGTCATTCAATTTAAACTTGAATAAAGACACTTCACATGGGGGTAGTACCATCTTATTGTTGATGAATACTTTGGATGAATTCCATTTTCTTTACATTATTGTCTCTTATTATTGCTTGAGCCTTTGAGGCATTTGTACTCCCTGCTCTCTAGAGCAATCTTGAATCTTTGAGGCACTTGCACACTCTGTACTCCAGAGCAAGCTAAAATCCTTAAGGTACTATTCATCCTACTCTTTGGTGGGAAGAATGCAATAACCATATGATGATGATGATGATGATGATGATGATAATTATAATAATAGATTTATTAATTCAATTGAGTGATGGTAATTCATGGACTCTTAATCTTGTGATTGTGGTTATTTATAAGTTACAAGACAAATGTGGAGTAGTGTCATCTTAATTCAAGAATGTGAATAAATGCTATTTTGATTTAGTAATATGGATTGATGGCATGTTTCTTAAGAATATAAAGCAATAGCATTTTAATTCGAGAATATGTAGTAGTGCATATTTACTTTAACAATAAGGAGCAGTGGTGTTTTAATCCTATGTTAGTGAAATTAAATTATAAGTTACAAGATAAGACTATATGTGTTCGAAAATATGTGAGGATGTACTTACTTTGTGGGTTGAGAAAATATTAAGGAAAGAAGAGAGAATATTAGTGGAAAAAGAGAAGAAGAAGGATCTTGAAGTTATGCTTTCTACTTACCCTTATAAGAATATACAGGGTGAGTGTTTTACTCGTATTTAAGATTAAAAATATTCTTTAGTATGGGAATTATACTTTAAAAATAACCATGTTGATTATAACAATTTTGTTATGTGATATGGGATCATTGGTATATGCCAGCTTGAAACTAGTTTAGAATATTTTGTAAGTTTCATTATTGTGGCTTCTAGATTATCCACCAATTTTAGAGTTATAGTCACATGGTAATATTGGTTATAAGTCATTCAAGTGTTGGAATAGTGCCCTACACGCCAATGAAATTGGCCTTGTAAAAACTATTTCCTTGTAAAATAATCTTAATTGAATGGTATTCTTCATATGATTATCTTTATCTTATGCTTTATTTCACTTCACTTGCATTTGGATGAAGCCCTTAGATCACAAATGACTATGGGAGTTGGTCAGTTCATTGGGTGGTGATCATGGAATAAGTCTCACATGGCCATAATCTTAAATCTTCCAAGTTATAGGTTCTTATGAGATAGGGCATAGGGCATCTAAGATCTGGATAGATTTGCACTAACAATGCATAAATCAAAGGGTTGGATACTGCTCCATTCGATGAGCAATTATATAAGATACAGGTACATGTTTGTGGGTTCTTATTAGAGAAAAAGGCACTAAAAACCCATAAGAGAATCTACTAGATAGTTGTAATGGCAAGTCATTAGTGGCTAGTAACAGCAAATAAGGCACTAAGATCCAATTATTAAAACTTCAAAAGCATAAAATTAACTAGTGCTTACAAGCATAAAAAGAATCTAATCTTGCTAGGGATTTAGATTTAGTAAGAGCATTACCTTGAAAGGTGAAACCTAAGCAGAAGCTAATGAACACTTCACTAGTCCAGAAGCTATTTGCTATTGGTGTAGCTAGAACAGTGCAAAATTCGCCCAACCAAACTCCTCCAAAAATTTCAAAAAAATAATTGGAGCTTATCAACACCTTGAAGAACTCTATATTAAAATTTTAGATCAAAATACATTCTAGAACACCCTAGAGACAAGTGGATCTCCAAAATCAAGCAAGTTAAATACCTTACCTCTATTGTTATGATCCGCACACCAATTAGATCTTCTAAAATCTCTAGTCTATAAGCTGGAATAAGAATAGAGATTTAACAATGGTGGCAGCTGATTTCAAGTTGGAAGGAGGAAAAAGAGAGCAAAGTTTTTAATACATGAATGCAATGCTTGCAAGATAGTTTTGGAGAGAAATTGCAAAGAATCTAATTCTTCATGCCAAAAAATGATATGGCCAGCTATCTCTCTCTATATCTATATATAGATGTTGAAAATGTGTGATGCCAAGTTGGCATCACACAATGCATCAGGGGAAGCGGCCAAGTGGGGTTGCTAACGTGGCAACTTAAATTCAAATCTCATTTGAATTCAATATACATTTTGATTACATTTGGAATCCAATTTCAAATTAATTAAGATGCTAATTCAAATCTCATTTGAATTTTCCCTCCAAAATTTATTCTTTTCAACTATCATTTGACTTAACTCTTTAAGTCAAACTAGCTTAACTTCTTAAGCTTAATTTTGTTAACTCTTTAAGTTAACTTGACCAATTAATGGTCATGTTGGCACCAAATAATTAATTCCTTAATTATTGGTCTAATTTAACTCCTTAAATTAGTTGTTTAATTTAACACTTAAATTAATCAATTCAAAATTAAACTTTAAACTTGGTGCCTTAAAATCGATCGCCTAGGAGAAATCTTTTTCTAATAATTAGAAAATTTTTCTCCATGAATTAGGAAGCTAATTGGATTTTGTATATGACCAAATAGGTTCTATCATTCATTAGACATGGGTTCACAACTTCTTGTGACCTTTGATTATGTTATATTCATTCTAGTTTAAAACTACTTTTAAACTAGTCGACTCAATTCAATTAATCTCATTAGTTGAAAAGTACCCAATCTTCATGGTCGATGTCCAACCTTAAGCCCATGGAGTCCAACTAATTGGCTAGAATGAATATTCTGAAGAACTATCATTGCTCTACACATACCATGCAAATAAGGTCTTTCCATTTCCAATCTCCCAAAAGAGGCCTAGGGTAAGATATTTGTCGGCTCCTCAATAACCTTGATACTATATCTCTATTCTTAATGTTTGATCCCATTATGATACCTTATCTTTGGAAAACTCCTTTTCCAAATTTTCACACCACCTTATGCAAGGATTTTTGGGAACCAATTATTATAGAATACATAAGAGATGCACTCGTCCTTTACAACAGCAAGGAGTCAGGTTCTATCTTGGACCTCACAAATCTCTATACCAAGTAACTCATACCCAATCTTAACCCAAAAAACCAGCAAGGTGATTAAGAAAGAGTCAAAACATGAGGACTGGACACATGGTTACCATGGATCCTCTAGTTAGAGGACTAATATATGCACTAACGTAAGCAGAAAAACTAACTACTATCAACTTGCTACTATGGCTATCTAGTAGATTCTCTGATTGGTCTTCAGTACCTTATTCTCTAATAAGCACCCACTAACATGTACCAGTATCTCATACAGTTGCTCATTGAATGAAGCAATCCCAATCCTTGGATTTATGCATCATTAGTGCAAGTCTCTACGGATCTTAGATGCCCCATCTCTAAAAATTTTATGACTTAAGATCCCACAGTCTTAAATGATCTAAGGGTTTCATCTAAATGCTAGGAAAGTGAAATAAAACATAAGATGAAGGTAGCCATATAATGGATATCATTCAATTAAGATTATTTTACAAGGAAGAAGTTTTATAAGGCTAATCTCATTGGCTTGCAGGGCACTATTCTAGCAACCTCCCATTTGCCCTAAAGCCAATGCCCCATGGCCTTAAGACCTATCTTCTCAAGATGTCCTTTAAAGACATTTTACATTAGGGGTTTTGTTAATGGATTTGCTATGTTATCTTCCGAGGCAACTCTCTCCACTCTGATGTCGCCTCTATCAAAGAATTTCTAAATCAAATGATATCGCCTTAATGAATGCTTGGATCATTGATGAGATCTTAGCTCTTGAGCTTGCGCTACCACCCTATTATTGACATAGAAGATAACAAGCAACTCAGTAATGCTAGGTTCTACATTCAACTCTTGAATGAAGTTTTTCATCTAAACACCTTTCTTTGTAGCTTTCGAAGCTGCAATGTATTTTACCTCTATGGTTGAGTTAGCCATGGTGTTTTGCTTAGAACTCTTCCAACTCACCGCACTGCCATTAAAGCAAAATATAATCTAGAAGTGGATTTGAGGTCATCTACATCAGATTGGAAACTAGAATTCAAAAACCCTTCATATTTCAATTCCCCATTGTTGTATACTAAAAATAAGTCCTTAGTTTTTCTCAAGTACTTTAAGATTGTTTTCACTACCAACCAGTGACTCTCATCGGGATTAAATTAGAACCCACTTGTAACGTTTAGCGAGTGTGCCACATCTAGTCTCATATATTGAACTGCATACATTATGCTTCCTATTGCAGAGGTATAGGGTATCAGGGACATTCTTCATTTCTCCTTCTCAATTTTAGGGGCCATAGATTTTGAAAAATGAATGCCATATCTCATGGGAAGAAATCCTTTTTCAGATAATTCTATACTAAACCTCTTTAATATTTTGTCAATGTACATAATTTGGGTAAACCCTAGTATCCTTTTTGATCTATCTCTATAGATATGTATTCCCAATACGTAGGATGCTTTTTCCAAATCCTTCATGGAGAATTGTGTAGATAACCATGCTTTAGTACACTCTAACATTTCTATCTCATTCCCAATGAGAAAGATGTTATGATATAAAGCATAATAAACTGTACTAAACGTCTACTAGCATTCTTGTACACACATGCTTCATACACATTTTTGATAAAACCAAATGATTTCACCATTTTATCAAAATATATGTTCCAAATTTGGGATGCTTGTTTGAGTCCATAAATGGATCTCTGGAGTTTGCAAAACTTTTGCTCATTTCTCTTAGATGTAAAACTTTATGGTTGTTCCATATAATTTTCTTCTTCAATGTCACCATTGAGGAAAGCAATTTTCACATCCATTTGCCATATCTCATAGTCATAATATGAGGCTATGGTAAGTAAAATCCAAATTGACTTAGGTATAGTGATAAGTGAAAAGATTTCCTCAAAATTGATACTGAATCTTTGAGTGTAACCTTTTGCCACTAGTTGTGCCTTAAAAGTTACCACTTCTCTATCTACCTCAAGCTTTTACTTATAGATTTATTTGCAACTAATGGAAACTATTCCCTTTGGTAGATCTACCAAATTCCATACTTTGTTTGAGTATATGGAGTTCATTTTGAATCTCATGACTTCAAGCCAATATCTTAAATCTATGCCCAACATAGCTTTCTCATAGGTCTTTAGATCATCATTCGATTGTCCCATTTCACAAAGAAATCTAAACCTTTTGGGTTGCTTCTTGATCTAGTTTGATCTTCTCAGAGGTTGTGTATAAGGCTTTTGCAATTTTTTTGTTTCCATCGCCTATAAGATTTCTTTATCGTCTTGAGCTTTATCAAGTTCAACGACAAAGCCATTTCTATCTAATAGAAATTCCTTTTCTAAAAAGTGGGCATTCCTTGAAACAAACACTTTTTGTTCTGAGAGATCTTAGATGTAATAACCTATAGACTCTCTTGGGTATCCCAAAAATTTGCACAAAATGGATCTACTATCCAACTTAACTCCCATTGTTCATCTCACGTGTGTGGAAGATCCCCAAACCTTTAGATAGTGGTGAGAGGGTGCTTTGTCATACCATATCTCATATGGTATTTTTAGTACCAACTTTGAGGATACTACATTTAATAGCCTCGTAACTATCTCCAAGACATATCCCTAAAGAGATATAAGTACATCGAAAAAACTCATCATGGAACATACCATGTCCAACAAGGTACAACTTCTTCTCTTGGCTATTCCATTGTATTAAGGTGTGTTGGGTGAAGTCCATTGTGAGAGAATCCTATTATTCTTAAGATAATCCAAGAATTCAATACTTAAGTATTCTTCTCCCCAATCAAATCAAAGAGCTTTAATACTAAGTCTCTTTTATTTTCCTACTTCATTCTTATACTCTTTGAACTTTTCAAAAGCCTTAGACTTATACTTCATAAGATACATATGTCCAAACTGACTGTGATCATCGAGGAAGGTACTGAAGTAAGAATAGCCATCCCTTCTGCTAACTCTTAATGGTCCACAAACATCTGTATGGATCAAATCTAACAGATGGATCAAATCTAATAGATTTGTGGAGCGCTTCTTTTGTCCTACAAATAGAGTCTTGCTCATTTTTTCCTTCAAACAAGATTCACAAGTAGGAAGGTCCTCAATGCTACTAACTTTTAGTGCTTTGAGAGCTTCTAATTTGCTTATCCTTTTTTTAAGATATGCCCAAGTCTTGCATGCCATGGAATGACATCTTCTTAGATATCAAACTTTCTTTTATTTGTTTGAACGTGCATTAAAGGAGTTGGAAAATTAAGTATGTATAATCCATTAACTAATATAACTTGAGCAATTAAAGAACAATTCTTTAATGCTTTCAACTTCTTATCTGATATAGAAAAATCAAATCCTTCATTATCTAAAATGGGAATTGAGACAATATTCTAAACAAAGTTGGGTACATAGTAAATTGGATTAAGAACAATAAGAGAATTCCCTAAGTTTAGTTTCATTTCATTATGCCTTAGACTTTGGTCACAACTCTTGCTCCATTTCCAAGAAGGAAGATCAAATCCTCTATAAGTTGACTCTTCCTTCTTTCTATCCCCTGTAATGAGTTACAAAGGTAAGAAACACATGCAGTATCAAATACACATGAGAAAGAATTAGTCATCAAATGTACTTCAAAGAAATATATACCTTTCTCAAGGGTCACAAGGTAAGCTTTACAGTTTCTCTTCTAATGACCTTTTTCACTACTATGGAAATAATTTGCATCGGTCTTCGCCGCCATCTTAACTCTCCTAAAACTTTTCTCGGGTTGCTTCCTTTTTGAGGAAGAACTTTTCTTCCTTTTACCTTCATTTCTAGGGCCCCTAGGACCTTTTGACTTGGAGGAGGATGCAATCATAAGAGGTTTTTTTTCTCATCGTCACCTCAGTGGCCACAAGCATGTTCACCAATTCATTAATCGTTACCATTTGCTTGGACATATTAAAGTTCACAATGAATTGGTTTAACAAAGTTGGCAATGATTGGAGGATCAAATCCACATAAAGGTCATTGTCCATGATCACATCAAGTTGTCCAAGCTTTTTGACGAGTCCTATCATCTTTAGCTTATGATCGTGGACATTTACCCCTTTACTCATCTTTATTCTAAAGAGCTCCGTAGATAAAGCAAACCTTTTGTGTCTAGTTTGAACACCATACATCTCTTGTAGGTGTGTATAGATCTCACAAGCATATTTCATATGCTCATGAGTCTTTTGGAGCTCATTAGTCATAGATACCAATATGAGGTATCTAACTTATAGATCATTATCTATAAATTTCGTGAACACTTCACAAACCTCGGTTGCATTATCACCCAATGTGTTTGGTGGACTTTGATCAAGAACATATGTCCACTTATTGAAGTCAAGAATTATTTTAAGGTTTCTCAACCAATTTTGGAAGTTAGGCCCGATTAGGTTATTGATTTCCAAAATGCTTGCGAGTAGATTTTTAGCTATTTCTTTGTTGAAGATTTCAAAAATTTACTTGAGGTAAAGAAAGAGAATAAACATGTGATTGAATTTGATATTGAAAACATGGTCATGGTCTTTCAAACATGTTTTTCTCTCACTATTTTATCAAATCCTTCACCCTAAGAAGAATTTGAGAAATCAATTTTTTTAGTTACAATCAAGACCCCAATGACTAGCCAATGGACCCCCATGATGAAGTGCCATCCATGAGCAATCAAAGGGTAAACAACTTTTGCTAATTGCATATCATGCAACTCTTGATGTGTTTTACCTCACTTTTCATATAGACCCAGGTGATTGTGTGCTATCTATACTATTAAGTGTTAAGTCAAACCCACCAATCAAACTTTATCTCAAGATGACCTCACAATATCCCCTGTGACCAAGTGCCAATGTGTGAGGGTTCCCAAGTCAAAGGTGCATCTTATGCAAAAGGTATGCTCACAACTTTTCTCCTAAGTGTCGCATTCGCAACCGAGTGCCATCACACAAAATTGGTACTATCATCGTGGCATACACTATTAGTAAAAGCTTGGATTAATTAAAACTTTTTTAACTTGAATCCATTTTGACTTAATATTTGAAAATACTTAGACATTCTAATAGGAGGAATTTTGCTTGCAAAGATCTCATCATTTTTATCTTCTAATTTAGGTTATGTATATCCTCATCATGCATCTTATACATCGATAAGATATGAAAAGCATAAATAAGTTAATGTGCCTAGCATGCTCCTAAGGTGAGATGACCATGAACCTAACCAAGTAATGCACTTAGAGCTATATGTGCATCACTTGGTTGATTTTAAGTGGGTTAATTAAACTAAACTATTAGATGAGTGTGTCCCATACATTCATGGGTCTTCAATCCTTCTTAAATCCTCTTTGCTCCTTGCAACTTTTACAAGAGAAAGAAACACCACTCCTAATGATTCTACTCTCATAACTTTTACAAATAGAACAAGAGGCATGCAAGCTCCATTTAATACAACCCATTTCAACGACTTGAAATACATAAAATCAATATTAAAGGCTCATAATCATCCCTATTCATTCATCATTCATTCAACAATTAAATGAATAATAAAGAAATCTAAAATCAACAGTTAAATGAATAATAAATAAATCTAAAATTAACAATTAATTTCAATAATTACTTTTACAAATAGAACAAGAGGCATGCAAGCTCCATTTAATACAACCCATTTCAACAACTTGAAATACATAAAATCAATATTAAAGGCTCATAATCATCCCTATTCATTCATCATTCATTCAACAATTAAATAAATAATAAATAAGTCTAAAATTAACAATTAATTTCAATAATTAAATGCTTATCTCATAAACAAATAACTGAACCAAGCATAACATTTATGCAACAAGTTGGAGATTAACTTTGACAAGTTTTCAGAAGCAATAAAAAATATCAAATATAATTTTGAGGACTTGCACAACACTTTTGTATCCATAACATATGATTCAATACCATTTTAGCTACTTAAGGAGCTAAACATATGGCTCAAAACTTGCCCAACCCTCAATAGGGCACTATTGACCAAGCTTGGTGCACGTTTGGGTAGTATCTCTCGGCTACTACCTAGCTAGCTTGCACTTAAGCTACAGTAAGCCCCTATTTGGGGGTCGAAGTCTAGTCAAGCCTATTTTTAGCTCAACCTTTGTGCACCAAAAATGCTAGAACACCTTCTAAACATTAAATCACACATTATGGATCAATTTTCAGATCTAAAACTCATTTTAAAACTGAAAATTCAAGTGCTCAATCATGCTTCCAAAAATCAAGTCTAAGTGATAATCAAATTCTTCAAAAATCTCCAACCAAACTCTAATCTAATTGGATCCAAAAGAAACCAAAACTCTTTCAGCCATAAAACAATATGCTATATTAACATATAACATCAATTAATGCCAAGTCAACATTCAACATTAATCACTTTGAATTAAAACATACTAACAATATGAATTAACACTTAAATCACATAATAGCATGCTTTTAATTCATCAATCAATGAACCACACACAACATCAACCAAATACGCCAATCCATTAATTGAATCAAGAATTTGGTGATCTAGATTAATCCATTACATGAATCAATAAACCAAAGAAAATCCAAATCTAAGTATAATTTAGGCTCAAATACTACTTGAAAGTAAATAAGGCACTACGATCCAATTATCAAAACTTCAAAATCATGAAATTAACTAGTGTTTACAAGCATAACAAAGATCTAATTGTGCTAGGGATTCAGATTTGGTAAGTGCATTACCTTGAAAGGTGAAATCCAAGAAGAATCTGGTAAACACTTCACTAGTCTAGAAACTATCTACTACTGGTTCAGCTGGAGGAGTACGAAATTTACCCAACCAAAACTCCTCTAAAAATTATGAAAAAATAACTGAATCTTTCAACGTCTTGAAGAACTATTTTTTAACAATTTTGGATCAAAATGCCTTCTGGAACTCCCTGGAAAAAATCGCTAATTTGGACTCTATGTAGATAGATCTCCAAATGCCTTACCTCTATTGTTATGATCCACACACCAATTAGATCTTCCAAAATCTCTAGTCTATAAGATTGAGTAAGAATAGAGATTCAGCAATGGTGGAAGCTGATTTTAGGTTGGAAGGAGAAAAAAGTGGGCAAAGCTTTGAACACATAAATGTAATGTTTGCAAGATGGTTTTGGAAGGAAATTGCAAAGAATCTAATTCTTCACACCAAAAATGATATGTCTTGACATCTCTTTCTATATCTATATATAGATGCTAAAAATGTGTGATGCCAAGTTGGCATCACACAATGCATGAAGGGAAGCAGTCAAGTGGGGTTGCCAAGGTGGAAAATTAAATTTACATCTTATTTGAATTTCATGTGCATTTTAATTACATTTGAAATATAATTCCAAATTAATTAGGATGCTAATTCAAATCTCATTTGAATTTTTCCTCCAAAATTAATTTTTTCGATTTAATCAAATTAAACTCTTTAATTTAATTAATTATCTTTTAACTTAACTCTTTAAGTCAAACTAGCTTGACTCTTTAAGCTTAATTTTGTTAACTTAACTCTTTAAGTTAACATGACTAATTGATGGTCATGTCGGCATCAAATAATTAACTCCTTAATTATTGATCTAATTTAACTCCTTAAATTAGTTGATTAATTTAATACTTAAACTAATCAAGCTAAAATTGTCCTGCAAACTTGGTGCCTTAAAATCAATCTCCTAGGAAAAATCTTTTTCTAACAATTAGAAAATTTTCTCCATGAATTAGGAAGCTAATTGATTTTTGTGTGTGACCTAATAGGTTCTACCATTCATTGGACATAGGCTCACAACTCCTTTTGACTTTTGAGTATCTTATATTCATTTTAGTTTAAAACTTCTTTTAAACTAATCGACTCAATTCAATTAATCTCATTAATTGAAGAGTACCTAATCTCTATGGTCGATATCCAACCTCAAGTCTATGGAGCCCAACTAATTCTCCAAAATGAATATTCTGGAGAACCATCATCGCTCTACACATACGATGTAAATATGGTTCTTCTATCTCCTATCTCTCGAAAGTGGTTCAGGGCAAGATATTTGTTAGCCTTAATAGCCTCAATATTATGTTTCTATTCTCTGTGTTCAATCCCATTGTGTGACCTTATCTTTGAAAAACATTTTTTCTATATTGTCACATCACCTTGTACAAAGATTTTTGGAAATCGATAATTATAGAATACATAGGAGATGCACTCATCCTTCACAATAATGAAAAGTCAAATTCTATCTTAGATCTCATAAACCTACATACTAAGTAGCTTATACATAATCTTAACTCGAAAGACTCATTAGGTGGTCAAGAAAGAGTCAAAGCATGAACACCAGACACATGATTACCATGGACCCTCATGTTAGAGAACTAATAATATACACTTGTATAAGCAGAAAAACTTGCCACTACCAACTTACCATTATGGCTATCTAGTGGATTCTTTGGTGGGTCTTTAGTACCTTATTCTCTAACATACACCCATATCTCATACAGTTGCTCATGGAACAGAGCAATCTCCAACCTTTGAATTTATGCATCATTAGGATAAGTCTATTCAGATCTTAGATGTCCCATCTCTAAAGATCCTATGACTTGAAAGATTTAACATCATGAACGTTTGAGACTTATTCCATGATCACCAAACCAAGTCTCGCGGTCTTAGGTGATCTAAGGGCTTCATCCAAATACTAGTAAAGTGAAATAAAGCATACGATGAAGGTGGCCATATAATGGATATCATTCAACCAAGCTTGTTTTATAAGAAAGTAGTTTTTCAAGGCCAATCTCATTAGCTTGTAGGGTACTATTCCAACAACTAGTTCTCTAGTTTATGTTGTTGTAGATTATTAGTCCTTTGACTTGAGGGTCTATAGTAAGCTTATGTTGGGCCCTCATGCTTTAACTCTTCCTTGACCACCTAGCAGGTTTTTTGGGATGAGATTGGGTATGAGTTACTTGGCATGGAGGTTTGTGATATTCAAGATGGAATCCAACTCCTCGTTATTGTGAAGGGTGAGTACATCTTCTATGTATTCTATAATGATCGATTCTGAGAAATTCTTGTGCAAAGTAGTGTGAAAATTTGGAAAAAGAGTTTTTCAAAGGTGAGGTCACACAACGGGATAGAACATTGAGAATAGAGACATAGTATCAAGGCTATTAGAGAGCCAACAAATATCTTACCCTAGGCCTCATTTAGGAAATAGGAGACGAAATGACAATATTTATGTGGTAAGTGTAGTGCTACGATAGTTTTATAGAATTTTCATTTCGCCTAATTAGTTGGGCTCCAAGGGTTTGAGGTTAGACATCGACCATGGAGATTAGGTCCTCTTCAATTAATGAGATTAATTGAATTAAGTAGACTAGTTTAAAAGAAATTTTAAACTAGAATAAATTTGAAATATTAAAAAGTCACAAGAAGTTGTGAGCCCATGTCTAATGAATGGTAGAACATATTGGGTCACACACAAAAGTCAATTAGCTTCCTAGTTTTAGTAGAACATTTTCTAATTGTTTGAAAAAGATTTCTCCCAGGAGACTGCTTATATAGGTACCAAGTTTAAAGGCTAATTTTAGCTTAATTAATTTAAGTGTTAAATTAATCAACTAATTCAAGGAGTTAAATTAGACCAATAATTAAGGAGATAATAATTTGTTGCCAACATGACCATCAATTGGTCGTGTTAACTTAAAGAGTTAAGTTAACAAAATTAAGCTTAAAGAGTAAAGCTAGTTTGACTTTAAAAGTTAAGTTAAAGGATAATTAATTAAATTAAAGAGTTTAATTTGATTAAATGGAAAACATTGATTTTGGAGGGAAAATTTAAATGAGATTTGAATTAACATCTTTATTAATTTGAAATAAGATTTCAAATATAATTAAGATGCAAATGAAATTCAAATGAGATTTGCTGTTACATTTGCCTCAGGGGCAAGCCCACTTGGCTGCTCCCCCTCATGCATGTGTAATGCCACCTTGGGATCACACATTTTCAACATCTATATATAGATATAGAGAGATGAGGTCGGCCATATCAAAATTGGTGTGAAGATTAGAATCTTTGCAAAATTCCATCTAAAACTATCTTACAAGCATTGTATTTATATGTTGAAAGCATTGCTTTCTTTTTCCTATTTCCAACCTAAAATTGGCCTCCACCATTATTGAATCTCTGGTTTTATTCCAACATAGACTATATATTTTGGAAGTATTAATTGGTATGTGGATTATTTCAATAGAGGCAAACAAGAGAGTTTGCTAGTTTTGGAGATCTACCAACACAGAGTCTGATTTGGTGATTTTATCCAGGGAGTAAAAGGATTTTTTATCCAAAGTTTTTATAGAGCATTAATCAAGGGGTTTAGAAGCTCTATTTATTTTGTTTTCCAAATTTTTGGAGGAGTTTTGGTAGGGCGAGTTTTGTACCCTTTCGGTTGCGCTAGTGACAGACAGCTTCTGGAGTAGTGAAGAGTTCACTAGCTTTTCCCTAAATTTTTCTTTTCAAGGTAATGCTCTCATCAAATCTGAATCCCTATCATTATTAGTTCCTTGTTATTCTTGTAAGCAATAGTTAATTTCATGATTTTTAAGTTTTGATAATTAGATCATAGTGCCTTACTTTCAAGTGGTATCGAACCTAAATCATGCTTAGATTTGAATTTTTCTTGGTTGATTGATTCATGTGATGGATTAATCTAGATCACCAAATTCTTGATTCAATTGATGGATTGGAGTATTTGGTTGATGTTGTGTGTGGCTTTTTGATTGTTGAATTAAAAGCATGCTATTATGTGGTTTAATTATTAATTCATGTAATTAGTATGTTTAAATTCATAGTAATTAATGTTGAATGGTGATTTGGCATTAATTGTTGTTATATGGAAATATAGCATGTTGATGATTGATCAAAATAGGTTTGGTCATTTTTGGTTCCAATGTGATTACAGTTTTATTGGAATTTTGAAAAATATGATTCTAGCTTTTTTTAATTTTTGAAGGCATGATTGAGCATTTGAATTTTCAGTTTTAAAAGATTTTAATATTGAGAACATGTCCTAAATTTTTTGGTGCATAAAATTTGAGTGAAAATAGAGTTTGGCACGCCTTGAACTCCAAAATAGGGGCTACTACGCACCAGGCCTAGCACTACAGGCGGCCTACCTAGCTATGCGCTCAGGCTGGGTGATAGTACCTTGCTTGGAGATTTGGGTGTGCGTTGAGTCATTTTTCAACTCTTTCAATGCATAATTTAATTTTGCACTACACACTAAATGCACAAGTGTTGTGCAAGGTCTCAAAATTATGTTTGACATTTTTTAGTGCTTTTAAAAATTGGTTAAAGTTAATCTTCCAATAATGGCATAGGAGTTATGCTTGTTCAACTATTTGTTTATAAGATAAGCATTTAATTGTTGAAATTAATTATTAATTTTAGATTTATTTATTGTTCATTTAATTGTTGAATGAATGGGATGATCATGAGCCTTTAATATTAATTTTATTTATTCAAGTTGTTGAAGTAGGTTGTATTAAATGGGACCTGCATACCTCCAGTTCTATCTTGTAAAAGTTATGACAGTAGAATCGCTAGGACTGATGTTTTCTTTTTCTTGTAAAAGTTGCAAGGAGTAAAGAAAATCTAAGGAGGCTTGAAGACCCATGAATGTATGGCACACACTCATGTAATAGTTTAGTTTAATCAACCCACTTAAAATCAACCAAGTGATGCACCTATGACTCTAAGTTCATCACTTTATTAGGCTAATGGTCATCCCACCTAGGATCATGCTAGGCACATTTACCTATTTATGCTTTCCATATTCTATCGATATATGTAATGCATGATTAGGATATAGAAAACCTAAATAAGAAGATAAAATGATGAGATCTTTGCTAGTAAAAACCCTCCACTTAGAATGTTTAAATGCTTTTCAAACATTAAGTCAAATGGATACAAATTAAAAGAGTTTTAATTAATCCATGCCTTTTACCCATAGTATGTGGCATAACGATGCTACCATTGTTTATGTGATGTCTCATGAGTTGTGCGTCACACTTATAGTGAAAAACTGTGACCATATACTTAGCATGAGATACACCTTTGATATAAGGCCTCCCATGCATTGGCACATGAGTCATGGGATGTCATGGGGCTATCTCGAATTGAAGTTTGATTGGTAGGTTTGACTTAACACATAGTAGTGCAGATGTCACACGAGTCATGGGTCTAAATGAAAAATAAAGCAAAATATATCAAAAATTGCAAGAGATGCAATTAGGAAAAGTTTCTTACCTTTAGATTGTTTATGAATGTCTCAAAAGTTATAGGTCTACTTGCAAGTCCTTAGGATCTTGATTCTCACTAGGAAGTGTGATTTCCCAAATTCTCCTTAGGGTCAAGGATTTGATAAAATAGTGGGATAAAAACATGTTTGAAAGATAATGAACATGTTTTAATATCAAATTCAATCTCATGCTTATTCTCTTTTTTTGCCTCATGTAGATTTTCAAAATCTTCAACAAACAAATGGGTAAATATCTACTCACACATATTTTGGAAACTAATAAACTTACCGGGACTAACTTTCAAGATTGATTGAGAAATCTTAAGATAATATTTTACTCCGATAAGAGGACACCTGCTCTTGATCAAAGTCCATTGAGCACATTATGTGATGATGCAATCGATGAGGTTAGTGAAGTGTTCACAAAATTTGTAGATAATGATTTACAAGTTAGATGCCTCATGTTGGCATCCATGACTAATGAGCTCTAAAGATTCATGAGCACATGAAACATGCTTATGAGATGTACACACACCTACAATAGTTGTGTGGTGTTCAAATAAGACATGAAAGGTTTGCTTTATCTTAGGAGCTCTTTAGAATAAGGATGAGTGAAGGGGCTAATGTCTATGATCATAGGTGTAAGATGATAGGACTCCTTGATAAGCTTGGTCAATTTGATGTGATTATGGACAATGACTTTTACATGGATTTGATCCTTCAACAGTTGCCACCCTCATTCGACTAATTTATTGTGAACTTTAATATGTCCAAATAAATGGTAACGATTAATGAATTGGTGAACATGCTTGTGACCTTTGAAGTGACAATGAGATAGAAGAAACCTCTTATGATGGCATCTTTCTCTAAGTTAAAAGGTCCTAAGGACCTTAGAAAATGAGATAAGAGGAAGAAAAGTTCTTTCTAGAAAGGGAAGTAACCCGAGAAAGGTTTCGGGAGAGTTAAGAAGAAGGCTAAGGCCGATGCAAACTATTTCCATTGTGGTGAAAAGGGTTATTGGAAAAGAAATGATAAAGCTTACCTTGCGACCCTTGAGAAGAGTATGTATTTCTTTGAAGTGCATTTGATGACCAATTCTTCCTCATGGGTATTTGATATTGTATGTAGTTCTCACCTTTGTAATTAATTACAAGGGATGGAAAGAAGAAGAAGTCTATTTGAAGGGGATATGATCCCGCGCCTTGAAAATGAAGCAAGAGTTGCGGCCAAGGTCAAAGGCATAATCAAACTAGACTTAAGGAATTTTTATATTGTTCTTAATTCAGTTTACTATGTACCTAACCTTGTTAAGAACATTATTTCAATTCCTATTTTGGATAATGAAGGATTTGATTTTTCAATATCAAATGGGAAGTTGAAGCATTAAGGAATAGTTGTTTAATTGCTCAAGGTACATTTGTTAATGGATAATACATACTTGATTCTCCTACTTCTCTAATGCACATTCAAACAAATAAAAGGAAGCTTGATATCCAAAAAGATGCCATTTTATGGTATGCAAGACTTGGGTATAACTCTAAAAATAGTCTTTTTTGTGCAATTCCAAATGTGAAGTAAGTCTCCGTATCGTAGTGGTGAAACTGAATACTTAAAATTCAACAGACCCTTGGTTTTCTTCGTTTTCACCGGGGGCATACTATGTGTAATGATTCCATCGTTCACGATAAATAATAAATAAAAAGAAAAAGCCATTCCAAAGACCCACACCCAAGTTCCATAGCTTTTGGTCCGCTATCCCGATCATAAGATAAGTTAGAAACTCTTAAAGCATTAAACGTTAGTGTGCATTGAGAACTTTCCTACTTATGAATCCTTTTTGAAGGCAAAAATGACCAAGGCTCCCTTGTAAGACAAACAAAGCGCTCCACCAGTCCTTTAGATTTGATCCATACAGACATTTGTGGACCACTAAGAATTAGTGGGAGCAGTGGCTATTCTTACTTAATAACCTTCACCGATGATCATAGTCGGTGTGGACATGTATTTCTTATGAAGTACAACTCCAAAGCCTTTGAAAAGTTCAAAGAGTACAAAAATAAAGTAGAAAAGTGAAAGAGACTTAGTATCAAAGCCCTTCGATCGGATTGAGAGGGAGAACACTTAAGTACTGAATTCTTGGATTATCTTAAGGGGATGGGATTCTTTCACAATGAACTCCACCTGGCACATTGCAACACAATGGAATAGTCGAGAGGAGAAACTATACCTTATTAGACATGGTGCTTTCCATGATGAGGTTTTTTGATGTACCCATATCTATTTGGGGATATGCCTTATTAACAACGGCAAAGCTACTAAATGTAGTACTTTCAAAGTTGGTGCCTAAAACATCATATGAGACATGGCATGGCAAAGCACCTTTATACCACTATCTAAGGGTTTTGTGATCTCCCTCCTGCATGAAACGAACAGTTGGAGATAAGTTGGATAGTAGATCCACTTTGTGCAAGTTTGTGGGATACCTAAGAAAGTCTATGGATTATTACTTTTATAATCCCTCAAAATAAAATATGTTTATTTCGAGGAAAGCTACTTTTTTGGAAAAGAATTTTCTATTAGATAGAAAAGACATTGTCATCGAACTTGATGAAGTTCAAGATAATCAAGAAATCCCACAAACGGTAGAAATAAGGGAATTGAAAGAGCCTTGTTCACAACCTTTGAGAAGGTTGGATTAGATCAAGAAGCAACTAGAAAGGTTTGAATTACTTTATAGCACAGGATAATCGGATAATGATTCGAAGACCTATAAGGAAACTCTATCGGACATAGATTCGGGACATTGGCTTAAAGCCATGAAATCTAAAATGGACTTCATGTAATCAAACAAAGTATGGACTTTGGAAGATCCACCAAATGAAATAGTTTATTGGAATAGTACCTCGCAAGCTATTTAGATTAGCCTTGTAAACTATTTCCTTGTAAGACAATCTTAATTGAATGATATTTATTATATGACCATCTTCATCTTATGCTCTTTATTTAATTTACTTGCATTTAGATAAAGCCTTTAGATCATACATGACTATGAGACTTGGTCACACACTAGGTGGTGATCATGAAATAAGTCTTATAGGTCATGATCTTAGATTTTTCAAGCCATAAGATCTTATGAGACTGAGCATCTAAGATCCTGTTAGACTTACACTAATGATGCGTAAAGCCAAGGATTAGAGATTGCTCCATTCCATGACCAATTGTGTGAGATACGGGTATATGTTAGTAGGTGCTTGTTAGAGAATAAAGTATTGAAAACCTACCGGAGAATTCACTAGATAGTCATAGTGGCAAGTCGGTCGTGGTTAGTTCTCCTGCTTATTAATTAATGAGATTAATTAAATTAAGTTGCTTAGTTTAAAAGAGTTTAAATTAATGTGAATATTTGATATTCCAAAAGTCACAAGGAGTTGTGAGCCCATGTGACTACACACCATCCCACTTCTATATATAGATATAGGAAAAGGATGGCCAGCCATATGTGAGGGTGTGCATGCTTAGTGTAATTTTTCTCCCAACAACATTGTGTAGTTGGAATCTAATTTGCTAGCCTCTCATTATTCTCTCTAACTCTCTCCATTTTTCACCTCCATATTCCCAACCTTTCCTCTCACATTCTCTATAGATATTCTCTAGCCATTTTATAGAGAGTAGGCTATAGTTATGGTGTGTGAACTATTGCATTAGAGGTAATCTATTTTGGTTGCTCTTGCTTTTGTTGAAGCTATTTTTGGCAGCATGTTCTTGCTTGTTCTGGGAGACCCTCTATTGTTTTGATTGGAATGAGTTTTGAGCTATAGAATCCTTAGGGGTTTGAGACAATCCAGTAAAAATTCCAACTAAAAAGGGAGGAGTCCAACTAAGGAAAAAATGATGGTGATTCTGTTGTGCCAGTGAAGAGCTTGTTCAACGGTTGAAGAGAGTTTTTCTTTTGCTCTTCATTTTTTATTTTCACCAAGGTATTTTCCTTTTCTAAATTTGAATTCCATGCATATCTTGATCCTTGTGGTGATGTGTGGGCAAGTTTATTCATTTTTTTTAAATATTTAGATTCTAATGCCACATAAACCTTTATAGTTTTCATTGGTTGCAAATGGATCTATAGGTGAAAGCTTAGGGTAGATGGAAAAGTAGTGACTTATAAAGCGTGACTAGTGGCAAAAGGTTACATTTAAAGACTAGGTATCAATTTTGAGGAAACTATTTTACTAGTCACTATACTTAAGTCCATTTAAATTTTACTTGCCATAGCTGTATATTTTGACTATGAGATATGGCAAATGGATGTGAAAATTGCTTTCCTTAATGATGACATTGAAGAAGAAGTTTGCATAGAGTAACCATAAGGTTTTATATCCAAGGAGAGTGAGCAAAAGGTTTACAAACTCCAAAGATCTATTTATGAACTTAAACAAGCATCACAAAGTTGGAACATATGTTTTGACAAAATAGTCAAATTGTTTATCTTTGTTAAAAACGTGTATGAACCATGTGTGTACAAGAAGGCTAGTGCGAGTTTAGTATAGTTTATTGTGCTTTATGTCAATGACATTCATCTCATTAGGAATGAGGTAAGAATATTAGAGTGTACTAAAGCTTGTTTATCTACATAATTCTCCATAAAGGATTTGGAAAAAGCATCTTACGTATTGGGAATACGTATCTATAGATGTAGATCAAGGAGAATGTTGGGACTTTCCCAAACCTCATTCATTAATAAGATACTAACAAGGTTTGGTATGAAAAAATCCAAGTGAGGATTCCTTCCCATGGTACATAGCATTCATCTCTCAAAGTCTATGACCCCCAAGACTGAGGAGGAGAAACGAAAGATGTCCTAAATATTCTCTGCTTCTACAATAGAAAGCATAATGTATGCTATTCCATGTATAAGATTGAATGTGGCACACTCGCTAAGTGTTACTAGTAAGTTCCAATCCAACCTTGGTGAAAGTTACTAGTTGGTTGTGAAGTACTCGAGAAAAACTAAGGATTTATTTTTAGTATACGGCAATAGAGAATTGAAACTCGATGCATTTTTGGATTCTAGTTTTCAATCCAATATAGATGACCTCAAATCTACTTCTAGATTTATATTTTACCTCAATAGTAGTGCTGTGAGTTGGAAGAGTTCCAAGAAAGACACCACAGCCAATGCAACTACAGAGGCAGAATATATTATAGCTTTGGAAGCTACAAAAGAAGGCATTTGATTGAAAAAATTCATTCAAGAGTTGAATGTAATGCCTAGCATTGCTGAGCTAGTAGTTATCTTTTGTGACAACAACAGGGTAATGGCACAAGCTAAAGAGCTAAGATCTTATCAGCATTCTAAGCACATTTTGAGGTGATATCATTTAATTAGAGAGATCATTGATAGAGGTGATATTTTGAGTGGAAAGAGTTGCCTCAAAAGAGAACACAATAGATCTATTGACGAAACCCCTAATGTAAAAGGTCTTTGAAAGATATCTTGAGAATATGGGTCTTATGGTCATGGGGCATTGGCTTTAGGGCGAGTGGGAGATTATTGGAATAATGCCATGCATGCCAATGAGATTGGCATCGTAAAAACTATTTCCTTGTAAAACAATGTTGATTGAATGATATTCTTTATATGACCATCTTCATCTTATGCTTTATTTCACTTCACTCGCATTAGAATGATACCCTTACATCACAAATGACTACAGGACCTGGTCAGTTCACTAGGTGGTGATCATGGAATAAGTTTCACACAGTTGTAATCTTAAAACTTCCAAGTCATACGATCTTATGAGATGAAACATCTAAGATCCGAATAGACTTGTACTAAGATGCAAAAATTCAAGAGTTGGAGATTGCTCGATTTCATAAGCAACTGTATGAGATACGGGTGCATGTTAGTGGGTGTTTGTTAGAGAACAAGACACTAAAGACCCACTGGAAAATCCACTAAATAGTCATAGTGGCTAGTTCTCCTGCTTATACTAGTGCATATTATTAGTTCTCTAATCTAAGGGTCTATGGTAACCTTGTGTCTAATCCTCATGCTTGACTCTTTTTTGACCACCTAGTGGGTCTTTTGGGATGAGATTAGACATGAGCTACTTGGCATGGAGGTTTATGAGATTCAAGATGGAATCTGACTCCTCACCATTGTGAAGGGCGAATGCATCTCCTATGTATTCTATAATGATCAATTCCAAGAAATCTTTGCACAAAATGGTGTGACAATTTAGAAAATGAGTTTTTCAAAGGTGAGGTCACACAACGGGATCTAACATTGAGAATAAAGACATAATATCCAAGCTATTAGGGAACCGGTGAATATCTTGCCTTAAACCTCTTTCATGAGAGAAGAGACGGAATGACCTTATTTGCATGGTAAGTGTAGTGTTGTGATGGTTCTTTAGAATATTCATTTTGGTCAATTAGTTAAGCTCCATGGACTTGAGATTGGACATCGACCATAGAGAATGAGTACTTTTCAATTAATGAGATTAATTGAATTAAGTTAGATTTAAAAAAACATTTTAAACTAGAATAAATATGAGATATTCAAAAGTCATAAGGAGTTATGAGCCCATATCCAATGAATGGTAGAACCTATTGGGTCACATACAAAAGCTAATTAGCTTCCTAATTGTAGGAGAAAACTTTCTAATTGTTAGAAAAAGATTTCTCTTAGGAGACCCATTTTTAGGCATCAAGTTTTAAAGTTAATTTTAGCTTGATTAATTTAAGTGTTAAATTAATTAACTAATTTAATGAGTGAAATTAGATCAATAATTAAGAAGTTAATTATTTGGTGCCAACATAACTATTAATTGGTCAAGTTAACTTACAGAGTTAAGTTAACAAAATTAAGTTTAAAGAGTTAAGCTAATTTGACTTAGAGAGTTTAGTCAAAGGATAATTAATTAAATTAAAGAGTTTAATTTGATTAATTGGGAAGAATAAATTTTGGAGGAAAAATTCAAATGAGATTTGAATTAGCATCTTAATTAATTTGAAATGAGATTTCAAATATAATTAAGATGCAAATGAAATTCAAATGAGATTTGGATTTACATTTGCCACCCCTCTTATGCATTGGCATCACAAATTTTCAGCATTTATATATAGATATAGAGAGAGGAGGTTGGCCATATCACAATTGGTGTGAAAATTAAAATCTTTGCAAAATTCCGTCCAAAACTATCTTGCAAGCATTACATTCATGTGTTGAAAGCATTGCTCACTTCTTTCTCCTTCCAATCTAAAATTGGCCTCTACCGTTGTTGAATCTCTAGTCTTATTCCAGCTTATAGACTCGAGATTTTGGAAGTATTAATTGGTGTGTGGATTATTTCATTACAGGTAAACAAGAGAGTTTGCCAGTTTTGGAGATCCTCCTACACAAAGTTTGTTTTAGCAATTTTCTCCATGGAGTTTCAAAAGGATTTTTGATCCAAAATTTTAACAAAACGTTATTCAATGTTTTCAGAAGCTCCAGTTACTTTTTCAAAATTTTTGGATAGGTTTTGGCTAGGTGATTTTTGCACTCTTCCAACTGTGCTAGTAGCAGACAATTTCTAGAGTAGTAAAGAGTTCACTAGCTTCTCCTTGGATTTTGCTTTTCAAGGTAATGCTCTTACCAAATCTAAATCCCTAGCATGATTAGATCTTTCTATGCTTGTAAGTACTAGTTAATCTCATGTTTTTTAAGTTCTAATAATTAGATCATAATACTTTACTTGCTTTCATCAAGTTGTTTTGAACTAATGTATATTTTACATCTTAAATATATTTAAAATGTTTGCAAGCCTCTCAAGCTCATCCTTTTGTTGATTGTTCATTTTTTGTTTCTTATGTGCATAAAATTATTTTATTTTATTGCGTTGAGGTATGAAAATGAGATACGTAACAAACCTCAATTCAATTAATTGATTATAAAAAAAAAAGAAGACAACCTTAGCGAAACTCACATGCCCTCTTATGTGCCTTTATTTGCAACCTAAGAAAGCCCTTTCAAGGGGACTCATGACAAACCTAATAAGAAGAGGCTTCGCACCTTATTTATGCATCCTTATTAGATATTTAAGTAGCATTGACAACGTGATAACACTATTAATATGATTGGCATGAAAGCTATTTTACTTGTGATACAATCTTGATTGAATGATATTCTTAGAAATGGCTATCTTCATCATATGTTTATATTACTTCACTGGAATATGGCTGAAGCACCTAAATCACACAAGACTATAGGACTTGGTTATGCACTGGGTGATGATCAGGGAATAAGTCTTACACAGTTGTGATCTTAAATATCCCAACTTATAGAATCTTATAAGACATGGCATCTAAAATTCAGATAGACTAGCATTAACAATACATAATCTAAGGGTTGGATATTGCTCCATCCTTTGAGCAAACTGTACATGATATGGGTGCATATTAGTAGGTGCTTATTAGAGAACAAGGCACTGGAGACCTATTTGGAGAATTCACTAGATAGCCATAGTGGCAAGTCAATAGTGGCTAGTTCTTCAACTTACGCTAGTGCATATAATTAGTCCTTTGACCTAAGAATCCATTGTAACCTTATGTTTAGGTCCTCATACTTTGACTCTACTTTGGCCACCTAGCGAGCATTTCGGTAGTGATTGGGCATGAGCTATTTAGACATGGAGGTTTATGAGATCTAACATGGGATCAAACTTCTCATATTTATGAAGGGTGAGTGCATTTCCTATGCATTCTATAATAATTGATTCCAAGGAATCTTTGGCCAAGATAGTGAGACAATTTGAAAAAATGATTTTCCAAAGATGTGGTCGCAAATTAAAATAGAACATTAAGAATAGATGTATAGTATTGAAGCTATTGGGGAGCCGACAAATATCTTGCCCTAGACCTCTTTCATGGAGATAGAAGATAGAAAGATCGTATTAGCATAGTACGCATAAAGCTAGAATGGTTCACCAAAAGCATCATTTAGCCAATTGTTGTGCTTCATGGCTTGCGATTAGATATCAATCATGGAGATTGGGTACTCTTCAATTAATAGAGATTAATTGAATTGAGTTGGTTAGTTTAAAGGAGTTTAAACTAATGTGAATATATGATATTCTAAAGTCACAAAGATTGTGAGCCTATGTCCAATGAGTGGTAGAACTTAATGAGTCACACATAAAATTCAATTGGTAATCCTAAATATTGAGGAAAAAATTTTAAGTGTTAGAAGGATTCCATGGTGGTCAAAAATTGAGGAAATCGGTTAGCACAATTTTTAGTCATCTTGGCTTGATCAATTTAATTGTTAAATTGATCTAATTAATTTAAGGATTTAACTTAAGACTAACTAAATTAAGGGTTAATTTAATTTGGTGCCACATGACTATCAATTGGTCAAGTTAACTTAAAGAGTTAAGTTAACAAAATCTAGCTTAAAGAGTTATGCTAGTTAACTTAAAGGTTAATCAAAATTTAATTGAATTTAAGTGTTTTATTTAGTTAAAATGAAGAACTGATTTTGGAGGAAGAATTCAAATGAAATGTTCATTTGGTGCTGAATTAGAATTTAACTAGGTCGACATTTCATGATATGAAATGTAGATTCCAAATTAAATTCAAATTCAACATAAATTAACATGCAACTTGCAAGTTGGCATGCTTAGGTGGCACCCCCACCTTGAGGAGGGTGTGATGCCACCTTGGTATCACACTATCTCCACTCTATATATAGATATAGAGAGGAGGGTGACCAACACTAAGAAAGACACACATTTTGTGCACCTAAAAGTTAGATCCAAAATTCCCTCAAAAAGTGATTCTCTCATGAGTTGAGGTTTCACTCTCTTCTTTACCTCCCTCACCATTTTTGGCCTCCTATCAGCTCTATTTATCCTTGATTTTTCCAGCTAAATTGAGGAGAAAAGGATTGTCAATTGGTGTGTGAACTTTGACATTAGAGGCAAGACGAATTTTAGATTGCTAGCTTTAGTAATCCTCTGTTCTAGTAGTGAGTTTCTGGATTCTATTTGAAGTCATTCTGAACAATTTTGATGCTGAAATTTTTAATTGATTTTCTCCATCAAGTTGGTGAAATTTTGGTTCAAATTTGACTTGATTCCAAGGTGAATTTCCTGATCAAAAGTTGATCACACTCTGCTGCGCCAGAAGCAATCTAGTTTTTGGTTGGATTTTTCTTGAAAGGGAACAATCTTACCTTAATCCATTATATATGAATCATTTAGATCCTTATATTGGTGTAATCTAAGTCAGATTTCAGTTTTTAAAATGTTTCAAATTGGATCCTTAGCATTACACCTCTTTCAATTAGTATCAAAACCTAATTTCATGTTATATTTTGGATTTTATTTTGATTGATTCATGTGATGAATTAATCTAGATCTTCAAACAATTAATCTAAATCATAGATTGGAGTGTTTGGATGATGATGCTTGCGGCTCCTTTGATGATGAATAGATATTATGCTAATATGTATTTTAATTGTTAATTCATATGATAGTGTAATTTGATTCATGATTAGCTAATGTTAAGTATTGATTTAGCATTGGATTATGTTATATGTTGATATAATATTTTTTAATTTGGCCATAATTTATTTTAGTCATTTTTGGAAATAATTGGATTGGATTTAATTAGAGATTTTTGAAGAATGAGATTCTCATTTTAATTCAATTTTTGAAGCATGTTTGAGCTCTTATTTTTTTCATATTTGAAAACTATTTTAGATCTGAAATTACATCTATATTGTATGAAAATAATGTTTAGAAATTGTTCTAAAAGTTGGGTGCACCAAAGGTTGAGCAAAATAGTGCAAAAGTCGCCTAACACCCATGATCGAATAATTGCCCAGCCTAGTCGGGTGCTAGCCAGCAGCAGGCGCAGCTTGTGTGCACCTACCATGTGGCTGTGCACCCAACCTGGGCGAGTAGTACATTGGTCAAGGTCTTGGCTTAATTTTGGCTCTTTTTGTGACAAAAGTGTATTGTTTCACACATAATTGATGCACAAGTGTTGTGCAAGCTCTCAAAACTATATTTGACATATTAATACTTTCTTAAATCTTATTAAAGTTAATCTCCAATTGTGGAAAAAACATGATGTATAAATGTTATGTTTGTTTTTGCTTGACCAATTAATTATTCATATGATAAGCATTTAATTGTTGGAATCGAATGTTGATTCTTGATTTATTTATTGTTCGTTTAAATGTAGAATAAATGATAAATGAATGGGGATGATCATGAGCCTTTAATATTAATTTTATTAATTTCAAAATTATTGAAATGGGTTGTATTAAATTGGGCTTGCATGCCTCTTGCTCTATCTTATAAAGTTATGAGAGTAGAATCACTAGAAATGAGGTTTTCTTTCTCTTGTAAAAGTTGCAAGGAGCAAAGAAAATCCAAGGAGGCTTGAAGACCTATGAATATATGGAATAGACTCATGAAATAGCTTAGTTTAGTCAACCTACTTAAAATCAACTAAGTATTACACCTATGGCTCTAAGTGCATCACTTGGTTAGGCTCATGATCATCCCATCATAGAAGCATGCTAGGTGCATTTACTTATTTATGCTTTTCATATTCTATTTATGTATGTGATGCACAGATTAGGATATAGAGAACCTAAATAAGAAGATAAAATTGGTGAGATCTCGGCAAGCAAGTTTGAAATCCTCTTATTTAGAATGTCTAAGTGTTTTCAAATATTAAGTCAAAATGGATATAAATTAAAAGGATTTTTAATTAGCTCATGCCTTCTACCAATAGTATATGCCATGACGATGCTACTAAATTTATGTGAAGGCACTCGGTCATAGGGGTCACACTTAGGAAAAAAGCTGCGAGCGTATACTTAGCATATAATGCACCTTTGATTTGAGGCTTCTCTCACATTAGCACTTGATCACGGAGGATGTTAAGGAGTGGTCTTGAATTAAAGCTTGATTGGTAGGTTTGACTTAACACTTAGTAGTGCAGATGTCGCATAAGTCGTGGGTCTACATAAAGAATTAGGCAAAATATATCAAGAGTTGCATGTGATGCAATTAGTAAATGTTGCTTATCCTTAGATTATTCATGGATAGCACTCAGCAATGAAGGTCCACTTGCAAGTCTTTGGAGTCCTGATTCACCCTAAGAAATATGATTTCCCAAATCCTTCTAAAGCATGAAGGATTTGATAAAATAGTAGGAGAAAAACGTGTTTGAAAGACCATAAACATGTTTTCAAAATATCAATAGTCAATCACATGCTTAGATTCTTTTGTTCATCCTTGGTGATTTGCAAAATCTCAAGAATGACTAAAATCAACTCAAAATTATTTTGAAAACCAATAAACTAACTAGGCCAAACTTCCACATTTGACTAAACCTCAAAATCATTCTAGATTTTGAGAAACAGATAAATGTCCTATATCATGGTTCTCATCATCCCATGGAATTAAAGTAGATCGAGAGACACATGAAAGGTTAATGGATTAGGTTAAGGATTGTCCTATCCTATTGTCTCATCTACAAACTTAAAAAATCCCAAAGACATATGAATAGTATCTTGGTTTAAGTTTACAAGAGTTGTAAAGTAAACAAAGTATGAGAAATTCATGTTGTCAAAGGAGATTTTTCAAGCTAGGATGAATTAGAAATCATGTGCCATCAACTGCGATCTAAAGATGATTAGGCTTAAAGAAGCTTTTTCAACTTAGATGTAGTGATGGACAATGATCTCCATGAGGATTTGATCCTTACATTCTCGTCGAGTTTTATTGATCAAAGTGTTGATCTCGAAGGAGAATACTGTGACAACAGCAAACCTTTGACACTTGTTTCCTCCTCCAAGTCTATGGGCCCTAAGGTTTCTACAAAGGGAGGTAAAAGGAAGAAAAGTTCTTCCTCTAAAGGAAAGCAACTATTAAAGGTATCTGAAGGAATCAAGAAGATCCTAGAGGATAAAGTTGATGTTACTTATTTCTACTTTGGCAAGATAAGCTATTGGAAACGGTATTCCAAAAAATACCTTGGCACCCTTAAGAAGGGTATGTACTTTATTGAAGTGCATTTAAGGATATATTTTTCCACATAGATATATGATATTACATGTGGTTCTTATCTCTGTAATTTGTTACAAAGAATAGAAAGAAGAATAAAACCAAGTGATGTATGGATATGATCCAATGCCTTGGCAAAGGAGTAAGAGTTGCGGCCAAAGTTGAAAGCGTATAATAAGTTAGACTTAGAGAACTCCATAATTGTATTAAACCCTTGTTATTATGTACCATATATTATTGAGAACAATATCTTAATTCTGGTTTAGATAGTGAAGGATTTGATTCTTCTATATCAAATGAGAGATTAAAGGCATTAAAGAAATTGGTTCATTACTGCTCATGGTACACTTAACAAAGAATTGTACATTTTTGGATTCTCAAACATCACTAATACACATTCAATCAAATATATGATAATTAGATATCCAAGAATAAGCCATTCTAGGTATGCAAAATTTGGGCATATCTCTAAAAATACAATGAACAAGATAGAACTTTTAAAGCACTAAATATTAGTGGCATTCAGGAACTTCCAACTTGTGAATCTTGTTTGAAGGGAAAAAAGACCAAAGTTCCTTTTATTGGACAATTAGAGCGAACCACAAGTTCTTTGGATTTGATTCATATAGGTGTGTGCAATCCACTAAGAGTTAGTGCACGAGAAGGCTATTCTTACTTCATTATCTTCACCGATGATCACACTCGGTTCGAACATATGTATCTTATGAAGTACAAAGTCCGAAGCCTTTGAAAGGTCCAAAGAGTATAGGTGTGAAATGGAAAAGTAAAAAGGGACTTAGTATTAAAAATTTTCAATTTAATCGAGGAAGAGATTGCTTAAATACCAAATTCTTAGATTATCTAAAAGATAATGGTTCTCTCTCAAAATGGACTCCACCCAACATACCCCAACTCAATGGAGTAGCCGAGGAGAAATTGTATCTTGTTAGACATGGTATGTTCCATAGTGAGGTTCTTCGATGTGCTCATATCCTTTTGGGGATATGCCTTAGAAACGGATACCAAAGACTCCACATGAGATATGGTATGGCAAAGCACCCTTTTACCATTTCTTAAAGGTTTAGGGTCTCCCGCATATGTGGAGAGGTTAGTGAGAGACAAGTTGGATAGTTGATCCTCATTGTGTAAGTTTATGGGATACCCTAGAGTTTATGAGTTATTACTTCTATGATTCCTAGGAATAAAAGGTGTTTATCTCAAGGAATGTCACCTTTTTGAAAAGAAATTTCTATTAAATAAAAAAGGCATTGTTGTTGAACTTAATGAAGTTCAAGATGATCAACAAATTCAACAAATGGTAGAAATAAATTAGCATCAAAGAGCCTTACACATAACCTCTGAGAAGGTCATACCAAATCAAGAAGTAACCCAAAAGGTTCGAATTTCTTCATGAGACAAGCTAATCAAATATAGATCCGAAAACCTACAAAGAGGCTATATCAGACATAGACACGAAACATTAGATTAAAATCGTGAGATCCGAAATGAACTCCATGTACTCCAACAAAGTATTAACTTTAGTAGATCTACTGTGGGAATCATTCCCATTGATTGCATAAGGATCTATAAGCAAAAGCTAAGAGTTGATAGAGGGGTTAGACCTTTGAGGCGCAACTAGTGGCAAAAGGTTACACTCAAAAACTCGATATTAATTTCAAGGAAACTTTTTCACCAGTTGCAATGCCTAACTTCATTTGGATTTTACTTTCCATAGCCGTATATTATAACTATGAGATATGAAAAATGGATGTGAAAATTGCTTTTCTCAATGGCAACATTGAAGGAAGAAATTTATATAAAGTAACCACAAGATTTTACATCTAAAGGGGTGAGCAAAAGGTTTGCAAACTCCAAAGATCCATTTATGGGCTCAAATAAGTGTCCCAAACTTGGAACATATATTTTGATTGGAAAGTCAAATTATTTGGCTTTGTAAAAAATGTGTATGGACCTTGTGTGTACAAAGGCCTAGTAGGAGTAGTATTTGATTTATTGTGTTTTATGTTGATAACATTCTTCTCATTAGGAATGAGATAGGCATGTTAGAGTGTACTAAAGTGTGATTATCTACTTAATTCTTCATAAAGGATTTGTGAATAGCATTTTACATATTAGGAATACATATCTATAGAGATAGATCGAAGAGGATGTTGGGGCTATCCCAAATAATGTACATTGGCTAAATATTAAAACTGTTTAGTATAGAAGAATCCAAGAAAGGATTTCTTCCCATGCGATATGGTATTTCCCTCTCTAAGTCTATGTCCCCTAAGATTAAGGTGGAGAGACAAAAGATATCTCGAATAATTTATGCATCCGCCATAAGGAGCATAATTTGTGCAGTTTAATATAAAGATAAAGTGTGGCACATGCTCTAAATGTTTCAATCAAGTTCCAATCCAATCCCAATGAATATCATTAGATGGTCATAAAAATAATCTTTAAGCAATTAAGAAGGACTAAGGAATCGTTTTTAGTATATGGCAATGAAGAATTGAAACCTAAGGGGTTTTCAGATTCAAGTTTTCAATCTGAAATAGATAACCTAAAATCTATTTTTGGATTTATATTTTGTCTTAATGGCAGAGTGGTAAGTTGGAAGAGTTATAAACTAGACGCCACAGCTAATTCCACCACTAAGGTGAAATAATTTGTGGTTTTGGAAATCACAAAGGAAGGTGTTTGGATAGAAACCTCATCCAACAGTTGGATGTGGTGCTTAGCATGCATGAGCCCATTGTTATCTTTGGAAGACAACTCAAGTCTCGAGCCAAGATCTCATTATTGATCCAAAAAGAGTAAAAGTGATATCATTTGATATGAGATATCAATTTACAGAGTTGACAATTGAGTGGATAAATTTGCCTCAAAGGAGAATATAGCAAAACCACTATTTTAACCCATGTAGCAAAATATCTTTGAACAACATATGAAGATAGGTCATAAGATGTTCTTAAGACTATGGGGATTTGGTTTTGGAAACTGCAAATAAAGGTGTTTCGATAGAAATCTCATCCAACATTTAGATGCAGTGCCCAGCATACATGAGGCCATTGTTGTCTTTAGACGTCAACTCAAGTCTCAAGCTAAGATCTCATCAGTAATCTAAACACAGTAAAAGAGAAATCATTTGATATAAGATATCAATTGACAGAGGTGACAACTGAGTGGATAAATTTGTCTTAAAGGAGAATATAGCAGAACTATTATTTTAACCCTTGTAGCAAAATATCTTTGAAAAACATCTTATGAAGATGGATCATATGATGTTCTTAAGACTATGGGGAATTGGCTTTAGGAAAAGTGGGAGATCATTAGAATAATGCCTCGTAAGCCAATATGATTAGAATGAAAACTATTTCACCTGTGATACAATCTTGATTGAATGATATTCTTAAAAATGGCCATCTTCATCATATGTTTATTTTACTTCACTAGCATATGGTTGAAGCTCTTAAATCACACAAGACTATAGGACTTGGTCATGCACTAGGTAGTGATCATGGAAAAAGTCTTACACAATCATAATATTAAATATCTCAAGTCATAAAATCTTATGAGACAGAGCATCCAATTTTCAGATAAGCTTGCACTAACAATACATAATCCAAAGGTTAGATGTTGCTCTATTCCATGAGCAAAATCATATGTGATATGGATACATGTTAGTAGATGCTTGTTAGAGAACAAGGCACTAGAAACATTCATGGAGAATCCATTAGATAGCCATAGTGGCAAATTCTTTAGCTTACGCTAGTGCATATAATTAGTCCTTTAACCTGAGGATCTATTGTAACTTTGTGTTTAGGTCTTCATGCTTTGACTCCACTTTGGCCACCTAACGGGCGTTCTAGTGGTGATTAGGCATGAGCTACTTAGACGTGGAGGTTTATGAGATCCAAGATGGGATCCGACTCCTCATTTTTTTGAAGGGCGAGTACATCTTCTATGCATTCTATAATGATTGATTCCAAGGAATCTTTGGCCAAGGTAGTGTGACAATTTGGAAAAAGGGTTTTCCAAAGATGTGGTTGCAAATTGGAATCAAACATTACGAATAGATGAACAGTAGTATCGAGGCTATTAGGGAGCCGACAAATATTTTGCCCTAGGCCTTTTTCATAGAGATAGAAGATGGAAAGACCGTATTTGCATGGTACGTGTAGAGTTAGAATGGTTCACCAAAAGCATTATTTAGCCAATTGTTGGTCATCATGGGCTTGAGGTAGGATATCAACCATGGAGATTGGATACTCGTCAATTAATAGAGATTAATTGAATTGAGTCAATTAGTTTAAATGAGTTTAAACTAACGTAAATATATGATATTATAAAATCACAAAGGTTGTGAGCCCATGCCCAATGAGTGGTAGAACATAATGGGTCACACAAAATCTAATCAACAATTCTAACTATTGAGGGGAATTTTCTAAGTGTTAGAAAGATTCCATGGTGGCCAAAAATTGAAGGAATCAGTTGGCATAATTTTTAGTCATCTCAGCTTGATCAATTTAATTGTTAAATTGATCTTATTAATTTAAGGAGTTAAATTAAGACTAATTAAATTAAGTGTTAATTTAATTTTGTGCCACATGAATATCAATTGGTCAAGTTAGCTTAAAGAGTTAAGTTAATAAAATCTAGCTTAAAGAGTTAAACTAGTTGACTTAAATATTAAGTCAAAATTTAATTAAATTAAAGTGTTTAGTTTAATTAAAATGAAGAATTGATTTTAGAGAGAGAAATCAAATGAAATATTCATTTGGTGCTGAATTAGAATTTAATTAGATTTACATTTCATGAGATGAAATGTAGATCCCAAATTAAATTCAAATTCAACACAAATTAACATGCAACTTGCAAGCAGCTTGCAAGTTAGCATGCTTAGGTGAAACCCCCACCTTGAGGAGGGTGTGATGCCACCTTGGCATCACACCATCTCCACACTATATATTGATATAGAGAGGGGGCAACCAACACTAAGAAAGACACACATTTTGTGTATCTAAAAGTTAGATCCAAAATTCCCTCCAAAAGTGATTCTCTCATAAGTTGAGGCTTCACTTTCTTCTTCACCTCCCTCACCATTTTTGGCCTCCTACCAACTCTTTTTCTTCTTGATTTTTTCAGCTAAATTTAGTAGAAAAGGATTGTTAATTGGTGTATATACTTTGAAATTAGAGGCAAGACGAATTTTGAATTGCTTGCTTTGGTGATCCTCTATTCCAACGGTGAGTTTTTAGATTCTTTTTGAGGTCTTTCTAAAGGATTTTGGTTCTGAAATTTTTATTGGATGTTTTCCATCGATTTTTTTCTAGATTTAGCTTAATTCTAAGGTGATTTTCCTAATCAAAAGTTGATCATACTCTATTGCGCCAAAAGTAGTCTACCTTTGGGAAAGAAAGCTCTACTTCGAGTTTTTGGTTGGATTTTTCTTGAAAGGTAACAATTTGGCATCAATCCATTATATAGGCATCATTTAGATCCTTGGACTGGTGTAATCTAAGTTAGATGTTAGTTTTTAAAATATTTTAAATTGGATCCTTAGCATTACACCTCTTTCAAACACTTGAAAATCATATATTTAACTAAGTGTATGAATGAGAAATGATACCAAAAGACGAGATAAGCAACTACTTATGCAAAATAAGAATGCTAAATAATCTTGAATGAAGGGACTCTATGAATTATTTGTAAAAGTTTAAAGTCACACAGAACTCTATAGTTAACTCTCCAATCATGAAGCCAAATAAAATTTTCTAAGTTATTTGCTAACTTCCATATTTAGGCAAAAATTCTAAGTGCTCCCCAAATAGTTGTATCTACTAAAAGAACAAGCATCGCCAACTTTTGAAAAAGATTTGGTGTCTCAGAAAAGACTGTATAGCTTGACACCCTAATAGAGACTGGGCATTCCTGTCAGTGGCCTATGCCCAACTTCATGACCGAATGCCACATAGGTGACTAGTGCCCAGCAACCGATGGCTGGCTCTCAGTACCTAATTGCATAATTAGGCCCCTAGCAATAAAATTTGGCATGGCATAGGTGCACGACATCCCAACAATAACTAACGTTCGATGCCACCCTCGACACCCACCTGATAGTCTTCACAACAATCATCTCGAGTGGACAACCACTATAAGAAAAATGCAAACATATAATAATGTGTAGATGACACTGTAAGCATATTAAATTTTTAAGCAATTGAGAAGTGCACATGTAAAATAACTATTAGATATTAATTTTAAATTTTTCTATCTATATTTTAGGATTTATTAAATTTAATTCCTAAAAATAAATAGTGAATTTTAATTAATGATTTAGTATTTATTTTATACTCAAATCAAATATTGAAAAAAGTCAAAGATAGAGTGTCTATATTTATGGACCAATCAAATCAAAGATATTTGATATTAGTATTATCTTTTGATGTTTGATATTATCAAATTAAATATATATGATATTATCTCTTGGTATTTAATACTATCTTATTAAAGAGATAACCGTTGAAGGAGTTCAAGTCAATCTCAAAGTCTTTCATCAAGTAACTATATAAAGGGGCGATCCTAGCTCATTTGACACAAAATAATTCTAGCAGATGAGAGAAACTTTGAAATAGTCAAGCAATTCTCTCAAGAAAATTCAAAGAGATCCATAACATTCAAAGTGTTCTTTGCAGAACTCATGTTTCTGGCATTTGATTCAAGATTAAGGTGCGAAATCCTCAAATTGGTATTATTTTTATTCAAGAAAATCCACGACATTCAAGGCGTTTTTCATGAAACTGTTATATTTCTTGTGTTTGATTCAAGATTAAAGTGCGAAGCTTTAGAATTTGTGTTATTTTTATTCAAATCAAATTTAAGAAGATTCATGGAGTTTAATGCATTTTTTGTGAAGCTCATTAAATTTAATATTATATCTGGAAGGAAAAAATCAGAGAATTAGATTAGAAATTGAATCTATAGTTGATTGATTGATTTTAATTTTATTTTATTTGTACAATTTTTATTGTTCTGTAATTTTAATTTTTGTAGACAAGAAATTTGTTGTTACAAATTTTGGCATGCTACTAGGACTATCTCTATAACACCCCAAATTCTAAAATCCCAAAAAATAGTAATAATAATGAAATGTGAAATCAATATGTTTAGTTAAATTAATTTTGGATTTGATTTAGTCACAATCTAGAACTAAATATTTATAAATGGGGGTTTGGATTAAAAAAAAGAAAAGGACTTGATTGCTTAAAATTGTAAAGTTTAGGGGATTAATATGGGCAAGTTAAAAGTGAGAGGACTTTAAAATAACTAAATTTGGACTTAATTGACCAAAAATAGAAATTTTAGGGGCCCATATATAAGAATTAAAAATGGGAGAACTTAATTATAAATAAAGGGCATGACTAAAGTTGGCTTGAAATTTAGGGGCTCAATTGGAGATGGTCTAGACTTTTGGGGCTGAAATGAAAGTGTTGAAAAAATCTTTTATATATATATATAAGGACTAACTTTTATTTACCCCAACTCGACCACGACGGCCTATTGCTGGAAAACTATCGATGAATGCTAAACCAATTCGATAAAAAGCTTGCCCTTAGCTTAGGGGTCCATTTCATACCAAACTAAACCAAAAATAACCGATGAAATTGCTGAAAAATAGAATCGATAGCGAGCTTGCAGCAATGGTGGTAGTTCTGCCACTTTTGGCAGTGGAAAATAATTGTGTTTGAGTGGGTTTTGGTCGCGAGAAGGTGGGTAGGTTGGTGGTAGTGTTAGTTTGGTGTTTTGGTGGCCAGAAATGAAGAATTAAAGGAGGTAGAGGACAGTGGCGAGTTAAGGTTCATTGTAGGTTTGAGTGGCCAATTGGTCAACTTATTGGTGTCAAAATTGAAAATTATTTTAAGAGTTTTCATGCTCTCGCTAAGACGCATCTAATAGTGGTTGTGATTTCCATCTTCGGCGATGGTGCGTGGGGGTTCGAAGGTGGCGCGTGGCATTAGCCCCTAGGTAATTTGCTCAGAATTCAGGACTAGTTTCAACTTGAAATTGGATTTTAATTCGATCTAACTAGGTAAATTTCATATTGAATACTGAATTCAATTGATTTTTACACTTCTAATTTACTGCTAATTAAAATTAGGATTATTGAAATGTAATTGCACTCGAGATGATTCTTGATTTGTAAATTTTGAGCAACATTGATTATTATTCTAAGTTTATTATATCAAGGAAGGTTTATTTAAAAAAATTATATTCTTAGACTCGACAATACGATTTGTTGTGAACAAATATAGTTGAGTTTAATCTAAAGATTTAGTTGTATAAATGCTATAACGAAAAATGAATTATCAGCCTGGACCTGATAAACTCATAAAACTTAACTAATTTAGAAATTTGGACCTTTGTCACGTGACTATAAGGTAAGTGAGGTAATGAATGGAGTTCATAGCAAATAGTCACTTAAGAATTATTTCTGATATGCTAAATAAAATCATGCAAAATGAGTTTTCAAAATGACTCAATGCAAAAAAAAGTATGGCAATACTCAAATTCCCATAACAAGGACTCAAATTCTGATATTGCTACATACGCAAACATCCTCCTACTCTGGATAATACCTAGACCTTTAAAGAAAAACAAGGATGGCCTAAGAAAGCTATAATAATGGTGAGACCTCTCAAAAAGACTCACTAAAAGATACTCCTACTAATAGGATCACAACCACACATAGCGGAAAAATCTTTAGAGTACAAAGTGATGTCTTCCTAAAAAAACCTTAAAGGTCATGTAACCTTACCCCATACAGCAACACATCCAAAAGAGATACTAAAGAAACACTTTTGCTAAAGACTCTAAGTTATTCGGAGGGCGTAAAGCCCTACTGGGGATCCTAGGTAATTACCAAAGCATGAAATATCACTAAAATAAATTCTAAGTTACACCAGATGCATCGCCAAGCACCTAAAGATGGGGTGCCAGAGCCTAAACACCTTCCAGGCGCACAAGCATTTCTCCTAGCCCTCAACGCAATTACTAGGTACCTGACCAAGCAAAGTTATTTTCTTGTACCTCATAGACACCATCTCCAAGCCCTAGCCGGCTTGTCTTCACTTTGAACCTACAAACTCCAACCTTGACTTAGTTGAAGACTTTAACTTATATTAGGTCTACTTCTTGACATCCCACTCTTTTTGTCTTTTAATTTGATATACCCTAAGACATTTTCACTGACTCTAAGGGATTATTAGATGAAAATTCACAAAGATTAGAGCAAAGAAAAAGGAGAAAAATATGTTATCCAGATAACTCATCTCTTAATCAATGATAAAACACTCATTACAGTTACACACTTGAAATTTATTTAGTTCCTTAGATAAATGCAAGGCAACCAGTATAATACTTCCTAAAAAACAACTAGACAATGAGGCATATCAAACCTTAACTTAGACAACAGTTGAGTGAGTGCAAAAGTCTTCCAAGCATAAAAAAGCCCAAACAAAAGTTTCTAAGTTTTTTGTAGAAAGCAAACTTTTGTTGAAGCAACTTCCAAAGCACCATCTTCATTCAAAGAAACTTTTCTAGATCCTCTCAAGAAGTTATGATTATTTAGCACTCACATGAACTCTTTCACAGGAAAAATGAATAGTCATATTTGCCAAATGAACAAGCTCCTAAAAATATTTAACAGAATCCAAAAACTCCAAAAAGGTCAATCAACCCTACATCAAAGCAGACATAGGGTGCCCAACTTGGGTGCTTAAAAAATGCCCAACTTGAGCACCAAAAAAGATGTTGGGTGTATGCAAACCCTACAGGCATTTAACACAGTATGCTAGCATAAAAGTATTTGTTGTTATTATTAGTGAGAAAAGACTCTCTTTGTTAGTGCCCTTCAAATTAAAAAATATTAACATGTTATATTACACAAGGAAAATGAACCACCTTTTTTCCCTTTCCATCCACATTTTGTTATACACTCGTAGTATGCAAAACATTTTTTGTGATTTACCGTTATTACTACACTAAATTATTTCTTTAACTCGACTATTCATATTTATCACTTGATGGTTATGATGGGAAGGTAGAACCCAACCATTAATCAATCGCACCTTGGATAGAATTTTTTATTAAAAGCATTTTTAAATGAAAGATGTGCAACAATTTCCAAGCATAAGAATTTAAGGGTAACTAATTGAAATTGAAGAAAACTAGCTAGATGCCCATTTGGTGCTTAGCTCTAGTGCCCACCTCACCACTCTTTTCCATCATTTTTGTGAATCACTACCTCTAACTTAGCCAATTGAGTGTCAAAAGCCACCACACGTTTCCATCCATCACCATAATCAAGTTTTAGATGTTTCTTGTTGCATCACCAAATTGATGCCACCAACAACTTGCCCACTTTAGTATGATCAAAACCTCTCAAAGCCCCACCTACTCTACCATTATAAATAGCTCCATTACTACCATTATCTTCTATCTGCTGCCTCACTAAATAATTATCAAGTTTATAATTGGTTTTGAGGGTTTTTAGTATGGTTTTGTTCCCCTAGATGAAAGAAAGATTCCTACGGTGTTAATCTCTATTTCTAGTTGATTTCAGTTAATCATAGGTAAAGGTGGAGTTAGGGTTTGCAAATGCAAATTAAAAAAACTTCTGGTACAGTATACCTATAAGATAACTTTCTATAATTGTAAATTAACCCCATAATTCCTTGGTTGCCTATAATTGAGTCCTTAAAAAGTTCAATTACCTTCAATTTAATCCTTAATATCAAATTCAAGCCCTAGATTTTAATATTTTTCTATTCATCCCATAGCATTTAAAATTTTGTGCAATTATGCCTTTGCTTTATTCTTAATTTGGTCTTTCTATATTTTTAACAATTTGGTAGAGACCATGATTAACTTGAGTAACATACAGTTAAGGGTTAATCTTTTTATCTAGTGGTTTATTAATTGAAATTTGATTAATTTAATTCTTATTATTTTCTAAATTTTGTATTGCAAAGTTAAGGGTTACAATGTTTCATTTATATATGCATGCTAAATGTATTTTGAAGGGAATGAATAAAAATGTAAGGATTCCATATGTATTTAACTTGCATTTGTGAAATGGTAAATAAAATAAATTTCCAACTTAAGTTATAGAACCGAGATGCATAATGCAGCTTTTGGTCTACAATTGATAAAATTATTTATTTCAAAACCAATTTGTATAGAACAATTAATAGTCATATTGATAATATCAAGATGAGGGGATCTATAATACTTTTTTGAATAGCGTAAGTTTTTTCAAACACCAATCCTGATCAAGATCTGTCTACCAGCCTCTAAATGCTCATGGACTCCAAGTTTCTTGATTCAAACATCCTAGAATTATTTCTTACTCACCTATTGGGATAGCTTCTAAAGCTTTCACTAATTTACACACCTTAAATTATTGGAGACAACTTGTTGATACTCCAAAGAGACTAGAGAAAGAAAACTAATGAAAGAGGAGTGTATGCAAAGAGTGAATACTCAAGTTATATGTTGTGAACTCATACAAACAGGACCTTTTTATAGGCAAGTCTTTTGAGAATCCATCCCAACTAGGAGAATTAGTAGAGATTTGTATGATGATTTCCTTAAGAAATATTTATCCATCTAGATATAGATTAGTACTCTCTATATAAAGAAAATTTCTAATCCATTAAAGAGCCTTATTGGCATGTCCAAATAAGAGGTCTAATCCAACAAAAAGCTCTAATTCCATTTAGATATAGATAAGATCCATTCAAATATGAATATTTATTGAATCAAAGGTCCAAAATCCAACCTAATTCATAACATGTATATTCATACATATTGAATTCAATCTCTTCGAGTATCATACTCATAATATTTCTCAATATCAAGTCTTTTCTTTCATACAAGAATAATGCAAAAAAAAAAAAAAACAAAGTGAGAAGAGAACAAAAGAGAAAAATTATATTTAGTTGTCATGAAACTAATATGACTTTACAACTGAAAACCCGTTGTTATCTCAAAATATAATTATCGCACTAAATCAATCTCTGATATCTCAATAATAAGTAGAGCATCCTTGACCCCTTTACTATGTATCACTACTTATAACTATATGAAACACTTTTGAATTAATTAGCTTATGATCCATAGAACAAGAATGCATTGCATATTTGTTTCCTTGGGTCCTTTTGCAATTCGCTTAATCTTAGCAGTTTTTGTATTAATGTAGTAATTTTCTATATGGATGTACAAGAAACTTTAACATGGGTTTTAAAGCTATTGATAAGGTTGGAACATAGCTCAATAGAAAGCGCAAAGATAGAAACCTACAACCATAAAACCCCCAATAGGCTAGTTAAGATAGCCAATGCTTAAGTTAGTAAACTAGAGAGAGATAGCTATGATGTAGTAGGGACATAATGTAAAAATGAAAAGCTTACCTCCCATGGTAGATTCTCAAGCTTTTATATGGTTATCTTCTAAGAATCTACCATTTTAACCTTTCTTCTACTGATCTTTCCTCATTTGCAAAGGGACATTAAGGACTATTTCCTAGTATTAGAGCATGGGATCCCCACTATCCCCAGCATAACAAGTTATCCACTATTGTGGATTAGCTTTAGTACAGTCCTAGGGAAGCAGCAATCATTTTGTGTCATAAGACTAGTAAACAATATTGGTGATAGCTTAGCACTAAATGTCGCTGCCAAGGTGGAGGTTGAAGTTTCATGATCTCAAAGGTCAGATAGAAACTTTCTCTACTAAAGAGCTTTAGTATATTAACAAGGAATAGGAAGCGGGGTCGGCGATCTCCCCACATCATTTACCACTGATCTTCTAAGTTTTGCAAAGCATTATATAAATTCTTGACATACTAAACTTGGAAGATAATTACTTGACGAGTTTTTGCTGGCCAACCCATATTCTAATAAGTAATAATAACCCGTATTCTAATATTTAATAATATTTATGTGCAAAACATATCTAGAACATTAAATGTATGTCTTTTGAATTAGTAAATGTTGGAATAGTGCCTCGCAAGCCAATGAGATTAGCCTTGTAAACTATTTTATTGTAAGACGGTCTTGATTGAATGATATTCTTTATATAGCCATCTTCATCATATGTTCTTTATTTACTTCACTAGCATTTGGATAAAGCCGCTAGATCACATAAGATTATAGGACTTGGCCACGCACTGGGTAGTGATCACGGAATAAGTCTCACACGGTCGTGATCTTAAATCTTCTAAGTTATAGGATCTTATTGGTGTTGTGTGGGCTAAATCTGAATCCTATGTATGTATAGATCCTTTTGGTATTGTGTGGGCTAGTTTATTCATCCTTTTTGAAAATATTTGGAATCTAATGCTACACAAACCTTCAAGTGATATTAGAGCCATATTCATGCATGGATTTGGATTTTTCTTGGCATGGATGATTCGTTTTCATGAAGAACTGGTCAAAATAACTGTGTAATCGATCCATATGATGGGTTGGAGTGTATGGATGATCTTGCTTGTGGCTCCTTGATTGATGGATTGAATCATGCTATTGTATACTTTAATTATTAAATCATGTGATGGGCATGTTTTGATTCAATTTTCTGATGTTGAATTTTTGATTTGGCATTGGTGAATGTTATATTCGGATATGGCATTTTATGAATGGCTTTAATCTTTTTTGGTAATTTTTGGATCCAATAGGATTGGATATAATTGGAGATATTTAAAGAATATGATTCTTGCTTAAACTTATTTTTCAAGCATCTTAGGGCACTTGATATTTCAGTTTCAAAATGTGTTTTAATCTGAAATATTCATTCATATTGTGTGTTTTGATGTTTAGAAGTTTTTCTAAAAATCTTGGTGCACAAAAGTTGAGCTAAAAATGGCTTAGTTCGCACTTGACCCCAAAATAGGGGTGCTGTCGGCAGATTGGCAACTATTGGCAAGGCTATGACCATTTTGGCTGCTACTCAACCTTGAGCTTGCCTCAGCTAGTAGTTCCTCATTTGGTCTTGAATAAACTTTGAGCTTTTAAGGCTCCTTTAGTGACTAAGGTGGTGTTGAAACGCACATAATTATTGCACAAATATTGCGTAAACTCTCAAAAATGTGTTGGACACATTTAATTGCTTTTAAAACTTGCTTAAGTTGATCTCCAAATATGGAAAAAATATGATGCATAAATGTTATGCTTGTTTTCGCATGACCAATTATCTGTTAATTTGATTCGCACTTAATTGTTAGAATTAAATGTCAATTCATGGTTTATTTATTGTTCATTTAAATGTTGAATGAACGATGAATGAATAAGGATGATCATGAGCCTCTAATATTCATTTTATTTATTTTGATTGTTGAAATGGGCTGTATTAAATAGGGCTTGCATACCTCTTGTTTTATCTTATAAAAGTTATGAGAGTAGAACCACTAGGAGTGAGGATTTCCATTTATGTAAATGTTGCATGAAGTAAGGAGTCCTATGGAAGCATGGAGACCATTTGAAGACCTATGAATGTATGGGATACTCTTATGTAAAATTTAGTTTAATTCAAACCATTTAAAATCAATCAAAGTGATGCACTTATGGCTCTAAGTACATCACTTGGTTAGGCTTATGGTCATCCCACCTTAGAAGCATGCTAGGCTATTTATTTATTTATATTTTTCATATCCTATTAATGTATGTAATGTATGTTAAGGATATAGAGAACCTAAATAAGTAGATAAATGATGAGATCTTTGCAATCAAAAACCCCACACATAGAAAGTCTAAGTGTTTTCAAATATTAAGTCTAAATGGATACAAATTGAAAGGGTTTTAATTAATCTAAACCTTCCACCAATAGTGTATGCCATGACAATGCTACCGATTTTGTGTGATGGCACTCAATCATGGAGGCCACACCACACTTAGGACGAAAGCTGTGAGCATAAACTTAGAATGAGATGCACCTTTTACTTAAAAACCCTCATGCATTAGCACTCGATCATAGGGGATGTTGTGAGGCTATCTTGAATCAAAGTATGATTGGTAGGTTAGACTTAACGCTTAGTAGTATAGATGGCACATGGTCACATGGGTCTATATAAAAAATGAAGCAAACTATATCAAGAGTTGTATAAGATGCAATTAGCAAAAATTGCTTACCCTTTGATTGCTTGTAGATGGCACTCGGTCACGGGGTTCCATTGACAAGTCCTTGGAATCTTGATTCTCACTAGGAAATTTGATTTCCCGAATTTTTCTTGGGGGTGAAGAATTGAAAATCATTCTAAATTCCTAAAAATGGATATAAGTCCTATATTAAGGTACTCCTAATCCCTTTGGGATTAATGTAGATGTAGAGACACGTGAAAAGCTCACGAATTAGACTCAGGATTGTCCTATCCCTTTGTCTCATGATGGCATCTACAAACTTTAAAAGTCTCAAGGACACATGAATGGTACCTTGGTTAAAATTTACAAAGAGCCATAAAGCAAATGAGGTATGAGAAGTTTATATTGTCAAAGGAGACTTTTCAAGCTAGCATGGATGGGAAGTTATGTGTCATCGACTACGATCTAAAGATGATTAGGCTTGGAGAAGCTTCTCTCAACTCGGACGTATTGATAGACAATGATCCCCATGAGGATTTGATTCTCCCATCCTTGCCAAGTTTTATTGATCAAAATGTTGATCTAGAAGGAGAATACCACAATAAGGGCAAACTTTTGGCACTTGTTTCCTCCTCTATGTCTATGGGCCCAATGGGTACTAGAAAAGGAGGTAAAAGAAAAAACATATTCTTCCTCCAAGGGAAAACAACCATTAAAGGCATTTATAGGGATTAAAAGATTATAGAAGAAATAGTCGATATTATTTGTTTCTACTTGGGCAAAACAGGCCATTGGAAGTACTATTGCAAGAAATACCTTGCAACCCTTAAGAGGGAAATGTATTTTATTGAAGTGCATTTAGGTTAAATTCTTCCTCATGGATATATGACATCACATGTGGTTCTTTTCTTTGTAAGTTGTAATAAAGAATAGAAAGAAGAATAGAACCAAGTAATATGGATATGATCCACCGCCTTGGTTAAGGAGTAAGAGTTGTGTCCAAAGCCGAAGGCATATAATAAGTTAGACTTAGAGAACTCTATAATTATATTGGACCTTTGTTATAACGTACTATATATTATTGAGAATATTATTTCAATTCCTATTTTTGATCACGAAGGATTTGATCCTTCTATATCAAATGAGAGATTGAAGGCATTAAAGAATAGGTTCTTTAATTGCTCACACTTAACAAAGGATTGTACATATTAGATTCTTAACCATCACTAATACACTTTCCACTAAGCAAATTAGATATCCAAGCAAATTAGATATCCAAGACTTGGTCATATCTCCAAAAAAAGATACACAAGTTAAAAGCTCTCAAAGCACTAAATGTTAGTGGCATTGAGGACTTTCTTACTTGTAAATCTTATTTGAAGGAATAAATGACCAAAGCTACTTTTATAGGACAAATGGAGCACTCCACAAATCCTTTGAATTTGATCCATATGGATATTTGTGGTCCACTAAGAGTTAGTGAGAGAAGAGGCTGTTTTTACTTCATCACCTTAACCAATAATTATAGTTAGTTCGAACGTGTGTATCTTATGAAGTACAAGTCTGAAACCTTTGAAAAGTTCAAAGAGTACAATAATGAAGTAGAAAAGTAAAAAGGATTGAATATTAAAACCCTTCAATTGAATCGAGGAGGTGAATACTTAAACATCGAATTCTTAGATTATTTAAAGGAGAATGAGATTCTCTCTCAATGGACTCCAGCTAGCACACCCTAACACAATGAAATAGTTGAGACGAGATACCGTGCCTTGTTCGACATGGTACATTCCATAATGAGCTTCTTAATGTGTCTGTATCCTTTTGGGGATACGCCCTACGGACAACAATGAAGTTACTAAGAGTAGTAGCTTCAAAGTCGATACCAACAATACCAACAATACCATTTGGGGATCTCCCACCTATAAGAGACGAACAGTGAGAGATAAGTTGGATTATAGATCTACCTTGTGCAAATTTGTGGGATACCTAAGAGGGTCTATGGGTTATTACTATTATGATCCCTCATGACAAAATGTGTTTGTTTCAGGGAACGCTACCTTTTTGAACAATGAATTTCTATTGAATAGAAAGGGCATTGTTGTTGAAGTTGATGAAGTTCAAGACAATCAATAAATCTCACAAGTGGTAGATACAAATAAATATAAAAAAGCCCAGTACATAAACTTTGAGAATGTCGGACCAGATCAAGAAGTAATCCAAAAAGTTCAAATTTCTTCATGAGATGGGTTAATTGGATAGAGATCCAAAGACCTATGAGGAAGCTATGTTGGACATAGATTTAAGATATTGGCTAGAAGCCATGAGATCTGAAATGAAATCCATGTACTTAAACAAAGTGCGGACTTTGGTAGATCCACCAAAGAGAATAGTTCCCGTTGGTTGCAAGTAGATCTATAAGCAAAAACTTGGAGTAGATGGAGAAGTGGTGATTTTTAAGGCGTGAGTAGTGTCAAAAGGTTACACTCAAAGACCTGATATTGATTTTAAGGAAACCTTTTCACCGATCCCTATGCCTAAGTCCGTTCGGATTCTACTTGCCATAGCTGCATATTATAACTATGAGATATGGCAAACGGATGTAAACATTACTTTCCTTAATGGGGACATTGAAGAAAGGATTTATATGGAGCAACCACAAGGTTTTACATCTAAAGAGAGTGAGCAAAAAGTTTACAGACTCCAGAGATCCATTTATAGACTTAAATAGGCATTGCAAACTTGGAACATACATTTTGATTAGAAAGTCAAATCATTTGGCTTTGTCAAAAAGATGTATGAACCATGTGTGTACAAGAGGATGGTAGGAGTAATATATAGTTTATTGTGCTTTATGTCGATGACATTCTTCTCATTGAGAATGAAAGAGAAATGTGTATTAAAGCATGGTTATCTAGTTAATTCTCCATGAAGGATTTGGGAGAACATCATATGTATTAGGAATACGTATCTATAGAGATAGATCAAAAAGGATGCTTAGGCTTTCCCAAATCCCGTACATTGAACAAGATACTAAAAGAGTTTAGTATAGAATAATCCAAGAGAGGATTCCTCCCCATAGGACATGGCATTCATATCTCAAAGTCTATAGCCCCCCAAGACTGAGGAAGAGAAATGAAGAATGTCTTACATACCTTATGCCTCTACTATTGGAAGCATAATATATGCAGTTCAATATATTAGACCGAATGTAGCACACTCGCTAAGTGTCATAAGCAGGCTCCTATCTAATCTCGATAGGAGTCTCTAAATAGCCATAAAAATAATCCTTAAGTGCTTGAGAAGGACTAAGGACCTATTTTTAGTATATGGCAAAGCAAAATTAAAACTCATTGAGTTTTTGGATATTAGTTTCCAATCTAATATAGATGACCTAATATCCACTTTTGGACACATGTTTTGCCTTAATAACGACATGGTGTGTTAGAAGAGTTCCAACTAGACACCATGGCCTAGATAACCACTAAGGTGAAATACTTCGTGGTTTTGGAAACCACAAAGGAAGGTGTTTGGATAAAAACTTCATCCAAGGGTTAGATGTAGTGCCTAGCGTGCATGAGCTTGCAATTATCTTTGAAAGGTAATGTACGACTTGAGCCAAGATTTCATCAGTGATCCAAACACATTAAATGCATTATCATTTGATATATGATATCCATAAATAGCAATGACAATTGAGTGAAAAAAAGTTGCATCAAAAGAAATTAGTAGAACTATTGTATTAACCCCCATCGCAAAAGGTCTTTGGAAGACATCTTATGAAGATGGGTCTCAAGGCCACATGGCATTAGCTTTAAGGCAAGTGGGAGATTTTTGGAATAATGCCCTATAAGCCAATGAGACTGGCCTTGTAAACTATTTCATTGTAAGGCGGTCTTGATTGAAAGATATTCTTTAAATGGCCATCTTCATCAAATGCTCTTTATTTTCTTCACTAGCATCTGGATGAGCCCCTAGATCACACAAGAATATAGAACTTGGTCATGCACTTAGTGGTAATCATGGAATAAGTCTCAGATGGTTGTGATCTTAGATCTTCTAAGTCAAGTGATCTTATGATATAGGACATCTAAGATCTAAATAAACTTGCACTAATGATGCATAAATCTAAGGGTTGGAGATTGCTCCATTCCACAAGCAACTATATTAGATACGAATACATATTAGTGGGTGCTTGTTAAAGAACAAAGCACAAAAAACCTACCAAAGAATCCACTAGATAGTTGTAGTAGTAAGTTGATAGTAGCTAGTTCTCCTACTTACACTAGTGTATATTATTAGTCCTCTGACTTGAGAATCCATGATAACCTTGTGTCCAGTCCTCATGCTTTAACTCTTCCTTGACCACCTAATGGGTTTTTTAGGTTGAGATTAGGCATGAGCTTCTTGGCATGGAGATTTGTGAGATCTAAATAGGAATCTGACTCCTCGTCTTTGTGAAGGGAAAGTACATTTTCTATGTGTTATATAATGATTAATTTCACAAAATTATTGCGCAAGGTGGTGTGATAATTTGTTAAAAGAGTTTTTCAAATGTGAGGTCACATAATAGAATTGAACATTAAGAATAGAAACATAGTATTAAGGCTATTAGGGAATCAATTAATATCTTACCTTAAGCTTCTTTCGAGAGATAGAAGATAGAAGGACTGTATTTGCATGGTACACATAATGCGAGAATGGTTCTACAAGAGCATTCATTTCTACCAATTAGTTAGGCTCTATAGGCTTGAGATTGCATATCAACCATGGAGATTTTGTACTATTCAATTAATGAAATTAATTGAATTTAGTCACTTAGTTTAAAGGAGTTTAAACTAAAGTCAATATTTGATATTCCAAAAGTTACAAAGAGTTGTGAGTCTATGTCTGATGAATGGTAGAACTTAATGGGTTACACACAAAAGCCAATGACATTGTCTATTGAAGGAAGGTGAATTTTCTAAGAGTTAGAAAATTTATGACCGATTTTTGGAGGAGACAAAATTGTGGTCATTTTGGCCTGATCAATTGAATTGTTAAATTGGTCAAAGTAATTTAAAAGTTAAATTAAGATCAATTAATTAAAGTTAATTAATTAATGTCACATGACTATCAATTGGTTAAAATTAATTTAGGGTTGAGTTAATCTTAACTAGCTTAAAACGTTAAGTGTGTTGGCTTAAGAGTTAAGTTAAATGATTATTAATTAAATTAAAGTATTTAATAAATTAAAGTGTTTAATTAAATTATTAATTAAGTTAGATAGATAACTTTTGGGAGAATTATTAAATGAAGAGTTCATTTAATAAGAATTAGAATTTAATTGTAAGACATTTCATTGGATGAAATTGGCATTTCAATTAAAGTTACTAATCACAAAGTTAGTGGTCATCTAAGCAAGGGACACTTGGCACCACCTCATTGAAGGAGGTGTGTAACCACTCCTATATATAGATATAGTGTGTGGTTGGCCATATGATGTGTGAGATGAGCTATTTTGTGTGATATTCTTCCAACAATATTGTGTAGTGGGAATCTAAGTTGTTAGTCTCCCATCGCTCTCTCCTTTTCCCTCCTCTTTCCACTACCATATTCTCAACTTTCCCCTTCTCATTCTCTACAAATATTCCAATCTTCTATACAGAATATGCCATTAATTTGGTGTGTGGGCATTTGCATTAGAGGCAATCTAGTTTGGTTGCTTTTTGCTCTTAATTGGAACTATTTCTAGTAGCCGATTTTTGTCTCTAGTTGGAGTACCTCTAAAAATATGATCAACCTAAAATTTGGACTTTAGAATCTTCAAAGGGTTGACGAGTTTTAGTTAAAATTTTATCCCAAAGAGAGAAGTCTATCCAAGAGAAAAATGGTGGTGATCTTATTGCGCTGATGAAGAGCCCATTTAACGGTAGAAAGAGCGTGACTCTTGCTCTTCAATTTTTCTGCTTTCACACGGGTATTTTCCCTTTCTAAATATGAATCCTATGTATGTCTAAATCCTTGTAGTGTTGTGTGGGGTAGTTTATTCAATTTTTTTAGAAAATATTTAGACCCTAATGCTACACATACCTTCGGTAAGGAAGGCCTGTGGCACTCATTTCTATGAGGTGCTTAATGGCGCGGCCAATCAAAGAGTTTTTACACCCTTTGTAGACACCTCTCTGTGATATTAATTTTCACATCTAAGCTTTAATGCACTCACATCCAGTGCATCTAATTTTGCAGTAAGTCAGTAGGGCTTTTCTAACCACTTTATTTTTTTTCAATTCTCTACTTTCACTTTTATTTTTTGGGTCATTTTTGCTGTTATTCCTTAGAACATATACCATGTCTAGATGCAACAAACAACTAGCCCATGTGCTTGCACACTTCAAGGGTTTAAAACCCTCTAGAGCATGTGGCTAGCTCCACAATAACCCCACCACCCAACACTTCTCCAACTACTCAAAGTGCTTGATCCTCAGGGCCCATAATCTCTCTCTCCACCCTCTCATTTCAAATGCAAAAGGCCCATGGATGAAGTGTTGTAATAGTGCCCCACAAGCTTATAATATTGGCATGTAAACTATTTTACTTGTAATACAATCTTAATGAAATAATATTTCTTACAAATGGCCATTTTCATCATATGTTTATATTACTTCACTAGCATTTGGTTGAAGCCCTTAGATCACATAAGACTATGAGACTTGGTCATGCACTAGGTGGTGATCATGGAATACATCTTACACAGTTGTGATCCTAAATATCCCAAGCCATAGAATCTTATAAGATAGGGCATCTAATATTCAGATAGACTTATACTAACGATTCATAATCCAAAGGTTGGATGTTGCTCCATTCTATAAGCAAATCATATGTACTATAGGTATATGTTAGTTGGTGCTTGTTAAAAAATAAGGCACTGGAGACCCACCTAGAGAATCCACTGGATAGCCATAGTGGCTAGTTAATAGCGGCTAGTTCTCAAGTTTACACTAGTGCATATAATTAGTCTTTTGATCTAAGGATCCACTATAACCTCATGTTCTAGTCTTCATGCTTTGACCCTACATTTGGCCACTTAACTGGTGTTCCAGTGGTGATTAGGCATGAGCTACTTAGACATGGAGGTTTATGAGATCCAAGATGAAATTCAACTCCTTGTCTTTGTGAAAGGCAAGTGAGATCTAAGATGGGATCCGACTCCTCGTCTTTGTGAAAGGCGAGTACATCTCCTATGCATTCTATGATGATCAATTCCAAGGAGTGCTTAGCCAAGATAGTGTGATAATTTGGAAAAGGGTTTTCTAAAGATAAGGTCACAAATCAAAATAAAATATTAAGAATAAATGCATAGTATCAAGACTATTATGGAGCCAATAAATATCTTATCCTAAGCCTCTTTCATGGATATAAGAGACAGAAAGGCCATATTTGCATAGTACTAGTAGAATTAGAATGGTTTACCAAAAACATCATTCGGCCAATTGTTGGGCTCCATGGGCTTGAGGTTGGATATCGACCATGAAGATTAGGTACTCTTTAATTAATAGAAATTAATTGAATCAAGTTAGTTAGTTTAAAGGAGTTTAAACTAATGTGAATATATAATTTCTAAAATCATGAAGGTTGTGAGCCCATGTCTAATGAGAAGTAGAACCTAATGAAAATCCAATCAACAAACCTAAATCTTAAGGGGAATTTTTTAAGTGTTCAAAGAATTCCAAGGTGGCCAAAAATTGAGGGAATCAATTGGCATAATTTTTAGTTATTTTGGCTTGATCAATTTAATTGTTAAATTGATCTAATTAATTCAAGGAGTTGAATTAAGACCAATTAAATTAAATGTTAATTTAATTTGGTACCACATGACTATCAATTAGTCAAGTTAGCTTGAAACGTTAAGTTAACAAAAAAAACCTAGCTTAAAGAATTAAGTTAGTTGACTTAAGATTAAGTTAAAATTTAATTAAATTAAAGTGTTTAATTTAATTAAAATGAAGAAATGTTTTTTGAGGGAGAATTCAAATGCAATGTTTATTTAGAGTGGAATTAGAATTTATTTGGTGGACATTTCATGAGATGAAATGTAGATTCCAAATGAAATTCAAATTCATGCAAATTAACATGAAACTTACAAGATGCTTGCAAGTTGGCATGCTTAGGTGGCGCCCCTCCCACCAACCTTAAGGAAGGTGTGATACCACCTTAGCATCACACCATCCTCTCTCTATATATAGATTAGGAAGGGGTGGCCAAGCTAAGATCATTCACACATTTTGTGCATCTAAAAGTTAGATCCAAAATTTTCCTCCAAAAGTGATTCTCTCATGAGTTGAGGCTTCACTTTCTCCTTCACCTCCCTTACCATTTTTTGCCTCCATCCAAGCTCTCTTTCTTCTTATTTTTTCCAACTGAATTAATGAGAAAAGAATTGTTCATTAGTGTGTGGACTTTGGCATTAAAGGCAAGACGAATTTTGGATTGCTTGTTTTGGTGATCCTCTGTTCCACCTGTTACTTTCTAAAGTCTATTCAAGGTCTTTATGGATACTTTTGGAGCTTAATTTCCTAGGATCCATTCTCCATTGAGTTGGTTAAATTTTGGTCCATATTTTTCTTGAATCTGAGGTGATTTTCCTTATCAAAAGTTGATCACACCATGTTGTGCCAGAAGCAATAAGGAAGCACAACTTCAAGTTTTGGTTGGATTTTACTTTAGAGGTAACAATTTGACCTTAATTCCTTATATATGCATGATTTAGATCCTTGTAATGGTGTAATCTAAGTTATATTTTAGTTTTCGAATGTTTTAAATAGAATCCTTAGCATTACACCTCTTTCAAGAAAACACCTTTTTCCCGAAATGGCAACACACCGGGGCTTTGGTTGAGATTTTGAAGATAGACTTGAGAGGTCATATCAAAACCTGCTGACCTTTGCCCTTTCTTTAATATGAATGAAGGGTTAGCCCATATCAACCTATTGGATAGAGTAGACATTTTACCTTTGATGGAACCCTACTTTTTCACATGAGTAATAAGGAAAGCCCACTCTATGGGGACTCATCACGCAAGGTTTATTAAGATGTATTTAATGCCCAAATAATCTATTGAGATCTCAAAAATATGATACACTTGCTAAGAACCAAGTCATCCAAAGATTTTTCTTCTATCATAACATTGTAAACTTCAGCACTTTCTTATAGTGTTTGCTTGACTAGCTTAATTGCTCATGAAACTATTTATTGTGCACTCAGTTGGCTTATGCTATGCATCAATGCATTGTGGTGCCAATGCAAGATAGGAGTAACTAGAATCAAGCCAGCAAAGAACTAGGGGGACCTAATATCAACCAGCTCCATCAAAGCATTGTCATGGCTACTTCACTCTAAACCCAAGTCAAGGAGTTCACTATTGAGTTGCATGCCTAATCAACCTTTGATGCATAAATGTTGCTCGTGAAGGAGAATTCCTAAATTACTACAAAGGTCAGTGAGCTTCAACAAGAGGTACTCAAGTTGAAAAGCAAGGTGCAATCAGTTAAGACATAGTCAGTCGTTGCTAAGGGATTTACCTAGCCATTGATGATGCCTGCCTATTCTATGATAACAACTCTCCAAGCAGGGGATGAATGTTATCATCAACTTCTTTTACTCTCCTGCCTTTGAAGAGGTGCCTACTCCTGGGAGTGATGATTCTTAGTGTGGGTATGACACGGCATTCGAAGGCTAGTAAGGTACTAGGATCTAATATCAAAACTTCAAAACATAAAAGTAACTAGTGCTTACAAGCAAAACAAGTATCTAATCATGTTTAGGATTCAAATTTAGATAGAGGATTACCTTTATGAGCAAATCCTAGCAGTTGCAAGTGAACATTTCTCTAGTTCCAAAATCTGCTTACAAGTGCCACAGCGAAAAGATTACAACAATTGCCCTATCAAATCACCTCCAAAAATTCTAAAATAATATTGGAGCTATCTAACAACTTGGTGAACTTTCAGTTAAAATTTTAGATCAATTGGCCACTGGAACTCCCTAGAGAAAATCGCCAAGTCGGACCCCGTGTAGGTGGATCTCCAGAAATAAACAAGTCACATGCCTTGGCTCTATTGTAAAGATCCACATACCAATGAGATCTTTCTAAATATCTAGTCTATGAGCAGGAGTAAGACCAGAGATTTACTAATGGTGTAGGCCGAATTTGGGTTAGGAAGATAAAGTAAGAAGCCTAGCCTTTAACGCATGAAATGTTAACTTGCAAATGTTTTAGAGGGAAATGAAAAATCTAATTCTTCATATCAATAAGCATTGATCTGGCTGGCCAGCTCTCTATATCTATATATAAATGTGGAATAGTATGATGCCAAGGGGGGCATCACATATTCCATGAGGGGGGCGGCCAATGGGAGTGCTTAGGTGGCAAATTTTGAATCCAAATCTTATTTGAATTTTATTTATATCTTAATTACATTTGAAATCTCATTTCAAATTAATGAAGATGCCATCTCAAATCTCATTTGAATATTCCCTCTAAAATTCATTCTTCCCAATTAATTAAATTAAACTTTTTAATTTAATTAATTATCCTTTGACTTAACTCTTTAAGTCAAACTAGCTTAACTCCTTAAGCTAAATTTATCAACTTAACTCGTTAAGTTAACTTGACCAATTGATGTTCATGTTGGCACCAAATAATTAATTCCTTAATTATTAATTTAATTTAACTCTTAAATTTGTTGATTAATTTAACACTTAAAATCAATCAAGCCAAAATTAACCCTCAAAGTTGGCCCCAAAAATGGGTCCACTATGAGACATCATTTTCTAATTCATTAGAAAATTCTCTCCATTAAATAGAAAGCTAATTAGATTTTTTATGTGACCCAATAAGTTCTACCATTCATTGGATATGGGCTCACAACTCCTTGTGACTTTGGAATATCTTATATGCATTCTAGTTTAAAACTCCTTTTAAACTAGTCGACTCAATTTAATTAATCTCATTAATTGAAAAGTACCCAATCTCTATGATCAATGTCCAACCTCAAGCCTATTGAGCCCAACTAATTGGCTAAAATGAATATTTTGGAGAACCATCATCGCTCTACATATACCGTGCAAATGCAGTCCTTTTATCTCTTATCTCCTGAAAGATGCCTAGGGCATGATATTTGTTGGCTTCCTAATAACCTCAATATTATATCTCTATTCTTAATGTTCGATCTTTGTTATGTGACTACACTTTTGGAAAACTCCATTTCCAAATTGTCATACCACTTTGCGCAAGGATTTCTTGATTCTCACAAACCTTCATGCCAAGTAACTCATACCTAATTTCAACCTGAAAGACCGCTAGGTGGTCAAAAAAAATCAAATAATGAGGATCGAACACAAGATTGCCATGGATCCTCAGGTCAAATGACTAATAATATGCATTAGCATAAGCAGAAGAACTAGCCACTATGGCTATCTAGTAGATTCTTCGGTAGGTCTTCAATGTGTTGTTCTCTAACAAACACCCACTAGCATGCACCCGTATCTTATACAGTTTCTCACAGAATGAAACAATCTCCAACCTTTGGATTTATGCATCGTTCGTACAAGTTTATTTAGTTCTTAGATGTCCCATCTCATAAGATCCTGCGACTTGAAAGATTTAAGATCACGATTGTATGAAACTTATTCCATGGTTACCAAACAAAGTCCTATAGTTATAGGTGATCTAAGGGCTTCATCTAAATGCTAGTGAACTAAAACCAAGCATAAGATGAAGATGGTCATATAAAGAATATCATTCAATTAAGATTGTACCATGAGTGAAATAGTTTATAAAGCCAATCTCACTCGCTTGCAAGGCACTATTCCAATAATGTTGGCCCAGGTAAAGTCCTTAGGGTTCTATTTTGATAAGGGAAGCTTGCATTACTTTAAATGAGAATCTACAACCTTACCCCCATCCCCTAAGGAGGAGATCCATACTTTTGAGCTAATGGAGTATGATTTTGACCTGCTACCCCTATATTATCATGAAGCTCAAGGTAGAGTAGGTAGTTGGGAGGATTAGGAGGTTGTGCGCTACCCTGACCAATCTAAAGGTTGAAATTGTATGTAAAACATCGACCAAGTTGATCTTTCTAATACCGCCAACAATTATGAAGGCCTTCTTCCTCACCTAGAGGGTGTGTGCTATGCTAAGAAAGATTTCAACTTGACAAAGCATCGAAAAATTAATACCCCATGTCTTTAGGTAACTAAGCTTATGTAGAATTTTAAGAGATGTAGGTTTCGTTGACCCTTAACTAAGAAGGCTTCGTGGATGTTGGTTTAGCTACCATTACCAAAAATTTTCTTTACTTTGTTGTTGTTGTTGTTTGTTATTACTTTTTCTTCAGATGTAGTAGACTCATGTCTTGGAATCATAATAAAGAACTTTTTGTTTTTACACTGTGCTTATGTTTATGTTATTGTTGCTTCTTCTAGCATGTTCCTTCTCTCCCCAAACTCTATCAAAGATATGTTTATAACATGGCCTCATTTGTTTCCTTTCAACATATTACAAGAGAAAAGAAATCCTCAACCCTAGAGTTCTACTCTCATAACAATTATAAGATAGAAAATCAAGAGGCATGTAAGCCCCTATTTAATATAACTCATTTCAAACAACTTTGAAACAAACAAAACTAGTTTTAAGACTCATGTTTGCCCTTATTCATCATCCATCATCCATTCAACAATTAAACAAACAATAACAATAACTGATAATCAATATATCCAATTAAATACTTAGCTCATAAACAATTAATTAAGAGACAAAAATGAGCATAATTTTATGTATCTCATTTTTGCACTAAATTGAAGATGTTAAACTTAACTTCAAAAGCTAGCAAAAATGTCCAACATTATTTTGAAACACTTGCACAACTTTTTTGCATCAAAATTACACAAAACAATGATGATTTGAGGGGGAAAAATTCAAAAATACACAAAAACTTGCGCCTAGGCAGCCTAGTAGTAGGCTGCTGCCCATCTAGGTATGCAACAAGTGTGCGAATAGTGCACCCGCTATGCCCCAAGGGCTGGGTAGCTAGGTAACGACCTTGCCAGTCAGGCGCTAATGGCACGATTTTGTGTTTTTTAATATTTTTGCCTTATCTATTCATATCCATATCTTTATTTTAAAAACTTGAAATTAAAGTGCTCAAAAAGCTTCAAAAATCAAATCAAAGTAAGAACCTGTATTCTCCAAAAATCTCTAATTAACTCCAATCTAATTATATCCAAAAATAGCCAAAATACAATAAAGTTATAATTAACATGCTATATCAACATATAACATCATCCAATGCTAAGTTAGCATTTAACATCATACACTTTGAATCAAAACTCATTTCAATATATGAATTAACACTTAAACACATATTGACATATTTCAATCCAACACAACAAGAGCCATATACAAAATCTCCAAACACTCAAATTCATCAATTAAATCAAGTATTTTGAGATCTAGAATCAATCCATCATATGAATTAATTCACTAAAATCCTAATTTAGGCATGAAGATGGCTCCAATACTACTGAAGGTAAGAGATACACTAAGATCCATAAAATTAAACCAAAAAAAGACAAAATTAAACTCATTATCTCCATTACAAAGATATATCTACATGCCTTAAATTAAGATTCAAAGGCTGAAAATTTTCCTTTGAAGAAGGAACCAAAAGAATCAAGTAGATCTCCCAAAATACACCTCTAAATGAAGATCAACAAGCTCCTTAACCTCGATCTAGTTTCTCCACTTCAAGGACTCCAAAAATTCATCAAATTTTGCACACATTTACTCCACTAAAACATCAAGTAGATGGAAAAAAATGGAGGAAAAAGGCTGGTCCCATTAGTTGGAAAAAAACACAAAAAATTTGGCCACAAGGAGGTCCAATCAACTAATCCAAAACTCATCAATCGAGGAGCCTTGAATGAATAGTCCACACACCTAGGAAAGCCCTCAATCCACACACTCTTTGCTAGAGAAAAGAGAAAGAAGGGGATAATGGAGATGGCAGTTTTTGGAGAATGAGGGAAGGAAAAGGGAATCTTGGAGGTAGTTATTCAACATATGAATTATAACACCTTTTGGAGGGAAAATGTAAGAGAGTCCATCATCCATCTAGTGAGCGGCCACATGTGTACTTATAGGAGAGGAGGCTTCCATCACACTCTCCATGCATGTGTGCCAACTTGCTAAATCTTCATTTAGCTTAAATTTGCATTTCATTTCATAAATTGAAATGCCAACTTGCACAATTCAATTAGACCCTTCAATTTGACTTCCCTCCAAAACTTGAATTTTCAATTTAATTAAATTAACTCTTTAATTTAATTAATTTAACTTAACTCTTTAAACTAATTAACTTAACTCTTTAAGTTAATAAAGCAAACTTAACCCTTTAAGTTAAGTTGATTAATTAATTTGTCATATAGCATCAATTAAATTAACACTTGAATTTAATTATTCTATAATCCTTAAATTATTTTGATTAATTTAACACTTAAATTAATCAAACCAAAATGACCAATTGATAATTAGCCAATTTCTTTCTCTCCTATACCAAAAATGCATAGTTAGTAATTTTCTAACTCCTTAGAAAATTTCTCCTATCAAATAAAAGTTTCCTTAGGTTTTTGTGTAAGACCTATTAAGTTTATCCATTCATTGGACATGGGCTCACAACTTATTGTGATATTTTGAATATTAAAATGTTCATATCAATTTAAACTCATTTAAACTAATAACTCTATCAATTGTATCTAATAATTGAAGAGTACCCATTCTCCATAGTCGATGTCTAGCAACAACAAGAAGCCCAACTGATTGGATGAATAAATTATATCTTGATGAACCATTATAGCTTATGCCTATCATGCAGATACGGTCTTTTCATCTTCTTTCTCCCAAAAGAGGCTTAGGGCAAGATTTTTGTCGTCTCCTTAATAGCCATAATAGCTATTTCTCTACATCTAATGTTTGATTCCCCTTTATGACCTCAAATTTGGAAAACAACTTTTTTTCAATTATCGTACTGCCTTGTGCAAGGATTTCTTGGAATAAATCAATATTGAATACATAAGAGATGAACTCATTCTTCACAACAACGAGGAAACAGATCCCTTCTTGGATCTCATAAACCTCTGTGTTTAAGTAGCTCATGTTTATTTTGAACCCCGAATGACCCGTTTCATAGTCATGGGAAAGTTAAAGCATAAAAACCTAAACACTAGGTTACTATGGATCCTCAAGTCAAAGGACTAATTATATTTCTAACAAGCACCTACTAACATGTATCCATATCTAACATAGAATGCCAATGAAATAGGGCAATATCCAACCCCTTGGAGTATGCATCATTAGTGCAAGTCAATCTAAATCGTAGATACCCTTTCTCATAAGATATTATAACATGGAATATTTAAAATCATAACCTTAGAAACTTATTTCATTGGCACCATCATATGCATGACCATGTCTTGTGGTCTTGTATGATTTAAGGGTTTCAACTAAATGCAAGCGAAGTATAAAAGTATAAGATGAAGTGGTCATTTTATAAAATATCATTCAATCTAGATTGTCTAACAATTGGAATAGTTATTACATGCCAATTCTAATTAGCTACGAGGCATTATTCCAACAATTTTCCACTTTCACTAAAGCAAATTCCCCATGGTTGTGAAGCACATTTTCACAAGATGTCCTTCAAAGACCTTAGACAATAGAGGTTTAGTCAGTAAATCTACTATATTCTCTTTTGAGGCTACCATCCCCACTTGGATGTTGTCTCTATCAATGATCTCATGGATTAAGTGATAATGTCTTAAAATGTGCTTAGATCAGTGATGAGATCTTGGTTTCTTTGCTTGCACTATATCTCCTTCATCACAAAAGATAACTACTAGCTCTGCAATGGTAAGCACTACATCTAACTCTTGGATGAAGTTTTTTATCCAAATAATTTTTTTGTGATTTTTGAAGCCACTCAATGGTAAAGTCAACCGTGGTGTCTTGCTTAGAACTCTTCTAGCTCACCACGCCACCATTGAAGTAAAATATAAATCCTAAGATAGATTTAAGGTCATCTTTATCGGATGGGAAGCTAGAATCTGAAACCTTTGAAGCTTCAATTCTCTATTACAATATACAAAAACAAATCTTTAGTTCTTCTCAAGTACTTCAAGATTGCTTTAATAGTGATCCAGTAACATTCGCCGAGATAGGATTGAAAGCAGCTCATAACATTTAAAGCATGTGCTAAATCCAATTTGGTACATTGAATCACATACATTATGCATCCTATAGCGAATGCATAAGGTATGTGGAACATTATTGAAATGCATACATTATACACCCTATAGCATATGCATAAGGTATGTGGGATATTTTTTTCTCTCTCGTCCTCAATTTTAAGGGCCATAGACTTAGAGAGATGAAGATCATATCCCATGGGAAAGAATCCTTTCTTAAATTTATCCATACTAAACCTCTTTAGTATTTGTCAATGTATGCCATTTGGGAGAGCCCCAACATCCTCTTTGATTTATCTCTATAATGTTAGGATATTGCCCCACTGCTAATTCAATTGGCATATAAACTATTTCACTTGGAATGCAATCTTAATTGAATGATATTCAAATATAATAGCCATCTTTATCTTATGCTTAATTTACTTCACTAGCATTTGATTGAAGCCCCTAGATCACACATGAATATAGGACTTGGTCATCAATTGGGTGGTGATTATGAAATAAGTCTTACATGATCGTGATCTTAAATATTCTAGGTCGTAAAACCTTATGAGATGGGGCATCTAAGATTTAGATAAACTTGTACTAATGATACATAAATCCAAGGAGTTGGATATTGCTCCATTTCATGAGCAATCCAAGATAGACATGGGTATATGTTAACAAGTGCTTCTTAGAGAACAAGTTCACTAAATGCCTACTAGGAGAATCCACTAGATAGTTAAAGTGGTAAGTTTTTCATCTTATACTAGTGCATATAATTCGTCCATTGACCTAAGGATCCCTGGTAACATTGTGTTTAGGTCCCCATGCTTTGACTTTTTCTTGACCACATAGCAGAGCGTTCGGGTTGAGATTACGTATAAGCTACTTAGACATAGAGGTTTATGAGATCCAAGATAGGATTTATCTCTTTATTATTGTGAAGGTCAGTACATCTCCTATGTATTCTATATGATCGATTCCAAGGACTTTTTATGCAAGGCAGTATGAAAATTTGAAAAATGAGTTTTTCAAAGATAAGGCCATAAAAAGGAATTGAGCATTAGGATTAGAAACATAGTCATCGAGGCTATTAAGAAGCCAGTAAATACCTTACCCTAGGCCTCTTTCAAAAGATAAGAGACTAAAAGATCGTATTTGCATTACAAGCATAAAGCTAGAATGGTTCACCAAGAGTATATTCATTTCGAACAATTAGTTGGGCTCCATAGGCTTCAGGCTAGATATTGACCATGGATATTAAATACTCTTCAATTAATAGAGATTAATTAAATGAGTTTAAACTAATGCGAATATTTCAATATTCAATATATCACAAGAGTTGTGAGCCCATGTCCAACAAATAGGAGAATCTAATGAGTCACATAGAAAATCCTAAAGGAAGTTCCATTTTTTGGGAGGAATTTTCTAAAGAGATAGAAAATTTAACCTAGCCGTTTTTGTGGAGAAAATTGGTTGGCTACTTTTTAGTCATTTTGGCTTGATTAATTTAATTATTAAATTAGTCAAAATAATTTAAGGAGTTAAATTAGACCAATTAAATTAAAGAGTTAATTTATTGGTGCCACATGATTATTATAGTCAAGTTAACTTAAGGAGTTAAGTTAACACCATCTAGCATAAAGAGTTAGTTGAGTTGACTTAAGAAGTTAAGTCAAGACTAATTAATTAAATTAAAGAGTTGATTTAATTAATGATGAATTTAAGAAAAATTCAAATGAAGGAGTTCATTTGAGATGCATTTAGAATTAATTTGGATGACATTTCAAGAGATGAAATGAAAACCTAGATTAGATTCAAACGCAAGTGAAATTCAAATGCACAATTAGTTGGCAAGTTGGCAACTACCTCATGGAGGGTGTGATTTTAACTAGCATTGCACCATCCACTCTATAAATAGAGGTGTCCAGCCATGAGGAGATCATCATACTAGATTCAATTTTTCCCTCCAAAAGTGTGATTCACTCATATGTTGAAGTTTCACACATTCCTCACCTTTTCTCTCCACATTTTTTGTCTTCCTACATTTTATTCTTCTAGTTCTCTAGCTGATTAGAGGAATATTGGAGCTTGCCTTAGGTGTGTGGATCATTACATTCAAGGCTTCACATTTGGGGAGCATTGCTCTTGAAGATCCACCATGGTGCAGAATCTTTGGAGGCTGTTTTGGAGGCCATGCCAATTTTTTATTTTGCTGAAACTTTTGATGGAGATCCTCAAAGGTGTTGACTTGTTGCTATCCAAATTTCAGCTCAATCGGAGTTCATGTTCTTGGGGAACTATTGGCTTTTCTCTGTTGTGCCAAGATTAACAGTTTTGAAGAGTTCATCATTGTCATTCATTCCAACCTTTGGATTTAGCTTTAAAGGTTAGTCTCTACCGTTAAACCAATTTTAAATACATGATTAGATCCTTAGATTTGGAGTAAACAAGTTTTATTTAGCCTCTTTTTAGTTTTATAATTGGAACTTTAGGCTACTGCTTACTTCATATAGATTTGTTTTCCTAATGCGTATGATGCTTCCCCCAAATGCTTCATGGAGAATTGTGAGGATAACCATACTTTAGTACACTTCAACCTTTCTCTCTCATTCTTAATGAGAAGAATGAAAGAAAAAGTAGGCTAGAAATCTAAAATCTAAAATCATAAATAGGTAAAATATAACCAAACTGCTTTATCCCAAGGATCATATTCATGCTTAAAATAAGGATTTACTTGCAGAAAAATTACCTTTGAAGATCAACACATAGGTGAGGAGAAGATCACTCCAATGAATACTTCAATGGAAGATCTACATGCAGCTGAAGATGCCACCGGTTGGACCCCTTCTTGAGCTTCAAATATCAAAAAATATTGTAGGCCACTCCACCAAAAATCCAAGTAGTTGCTACCAAAATTTTGCTCCAATTAGAAACTCCTTGGTCTTTCAAACCAACTCCAAAACTGCTAGACAACAATGATTCACCAAGGAATTCTAAGTCCACCAAGTTTATGACCTCTAATGATAAAGTCCACACATCATAGGAAAGCACTAAATCAACCTAACCTATGCTAGAACAAATAAGGAAGAAGGTGAAAAGAGGTTGCTATGGAGGAGAAAGAGAGACAAGAGAATTTAGTGTGAATCTCCAACTTATGAATATCACACTTTTGGACAAAAATGAAAAATGTGTCAACTATCACATAGTGTGGCCGACCATGTGGCTATTCATAGAAGAGAGAGGATGCAAGCTGGCATCACACCTACCATTCTAGTTGATCAACTAGCCAACTTGCTTGTGAATCTGAATTTACATGCATTTGCTTTTTAACATCATTTATATTTCATCTCATGAAATGAAATGCTAGTTAACTCTAAATTCAAATTCAAATAGACTCTTTTATTTGATTTCCTTCCAAAATCAAATTCTCAATTTTAATTAAATTAACTCTTTAATTTAATTAATTTGACTTAACTACTTAAGTCAATTAACTTAACTCTTTAAATTAATTAGTGTTAACTCCCTAAGTTAACTTGACTAATTAATTGTCACATAATCCCAATTAAATTAACTCCTTAACTTAATTAGCCTAATTTAACTCCTTAAATTATTTTGATTAATTTAACAAACCAAGGTAACCAATTAAAATTGCCATTCATCATTTCCTTAAGAATGCCAATGCACAAATTTTCTAACTTCTTAGAAAATTCCGCCTATCAAATAAAGTCTTTTTATCAACCTTTATATGTGACCCATTAGGTTTATCTATTTATTGGACATGGACTCACAACTCATTGTGATATTTGAATATCAAAATATTCAGATTAGTTTAAACTCTTTTAAACTGATAACTCTTTCAATTAATCACTATTAATCGAAGAATACATAATCTCCATGGTCGATGTCTAGCAACAAGTCCATGGAGCCCAACTGATTGGATGAATGAATTATGTCATGAATAACCATTCTACTTAATGCTTACCATGCAAATACGGTCCTTCCAACTCCTATCTCTTGAAAGAGGCCTAGGGCAAGATATTTTTTAGCTCCCTAATAGCCTCAATAATTATGTCTCCATATCTAATGTTCAATTCCCCTCTATGACACCAACTTTGGAAAATTTCTTTTCCAAATTGTCATACTACCTTGTGTAAGAATTTCTTGAAATAAATTATTATACAATACATAGGAGATGTACTCATCCTTCACAACAACGAGGAGATGGATCTCATCTTAGATTTGACAAACCTCTATGCTTAAGTATCTCATGCCCAATCTCAAGCCCTGATGAACCACTATGTGGATGGAGAAGAGTTAAAGCCTAAAGACCTAAACATATGGTTACAATGATCCTCAAGTCCAAGGACTAATTATATGCACTAGCATAAGCCATAAAACTTACCATTACTGACTTACCATTACGGCTATCTAGTGGATTCTTTGGGCGGGTCTTCAAAGAACTTATTTTCTAACAAGCACTCATTAACCTACATCTATGTCTCACATAGATTGCTCATAAAATGGAGTAATATCGAACCCCTTAGAATATGTATCGTATGTGCAAGTTTATTTGTGAATCTTAGATGCCTCGTCTTATAAGATGCCACAATTTTGAATATTTAAAATCATAACCTTAGAGATTTGTTTTATGATCACCATCATATGTGTGACCAAGTTCCATAGTCTTGTGTGATTTAGGGACTTCAACCAAATGTAAAATGAAGTACAATAAGCATAAGATGAAGATGGCTACTTAATAAGAATATCATTCAATCAAGATTTTATCACAAGTGAAATAGTATTGCACACCAATCTAATTGGTTGCGAGGCACTATTCCAACAAAGAATGTCATCGACATAAAGCATAATAAATTAATTTTGAACTCCAACTAGCCTTTCTATACACACAAGGCTCATACACATTTTTAACAAAGCTAAATAATTTGACAATCTTATCGAAATATATGTTCCAACTTCCATCTTCAGGATACTTGTTTTAGTCCATAAAAAGACCTTTGGAGTTTGCAAACCTTTTGCTAACACTCTTTGTATGTAAAACCTTGTGGTTGCTCTATATAGATTTCATCTTCAATATTTCCATTAAGAAAAGCGGTCTTTATATCCATTTGCCAAATTTCATAGTCATAGTAAGTGGCTATGGTAAGCATAATCCTTATGGACTATGGAACAATGATAACCTCTTTCAACGAGCTCTATTAGACCATATGGAATGCACAGAGCATCCAAAGGTTTCCTCGAAGTCAATACTGGGTCTTTAATTATAACCGTTTCCCACTAATTTAGCCTTGAAGATTGTCACCTCTCCCTCGACTCCTAACTTAAGCTTGTGGATTCCCTTGCAACCAGTGGGTACTATTCCCTTCAGTGGATCTACTAAAGTCCATATTTTATTGGAGTACATGGAGTCCATCTCAGATTTCATGGCCTCAAGCTGATGACTCAAATTTATGTTCGACATAGCTTCTTTATAGGTCTTTTGATCACCATTCATTTATCTTATCTTATTAAGAAATCAGAACCTTTTAGGCTACTTCTTGATTCGGTCCGGCCTTCTAATAGGTTGTATGTTAAGCTTAGGATGCTCTTTTATTTCTATCACTTGTGGGATAATATGATTATCTTTAACTTCATCAAGTTCAATGTCAATATCTTTCCTATCTAATAGAAATTCTTTTTCCAAAAAAGTGGCATTCCTCGAAATAAACACCTTTTGTTCCAAGGGATCATAAAAATAATAACCCCAAGACTCTTTTAAGTATCCCACAAACTTGCATAAAGTAGATCTCCATCCAACTTGTCTCATACTAGTCTCTTGACATATGCAGGAGACCCCCAAATTCTTAGATAAGAATCAAATAGTGTTTTACCATACCACCTCTTTTGTGGTGTCCTTTTGCACCAACTTTGAATGTACTAGATTTAGTATCTTCACTGTTACGTCTAAAATGAATCCCCAAAAAGAAATAAGTACATGGATGAAGCTCATCATAGAGCACATTATTGGAATACTGCATCACAAGCCAATTAGATTGGCATTGTAAACTATTTTATTGTACAATCTTAATTGAATGATATTCATTATATGACCATCTTCATCTTATGCCCTTTAAAATCATCACTTGCATTTGAATGAAGCCCATAGATCATAAAAGACTATGGGACTTGGTCACGCACGAGGTGGTGATCATGAAATAAGTCCTACATGGTTGTGATCTTAAATCTTCCAAGTCATAGGATCTTATGAGACATGGCATCTAAGATTCGGATAAATTTGTGCTAACAATGCATAAATCCAAGGATTAGATGTTGCTCTATTCCATGAGCAATCCCATATGAGATATGGATACATGTTAGTGAGTACTTGTTAGGGAACAAAGCACTGAAGACCTGCTTAGAGAACCTGCTAGATAGCCGAAGTGGGATGTCGGTAGTGGCAAGTTCTCTCACTTACGCTAGTGCATAATATTAGTCCTTTGACCTAAGGATCCATGGTAGCCTTGTGTTTGGCCCTTATGCTTTGACTCTTCTCTGGCCATTTAGCGAGCTACTCAGGTAGGGATTGGGCATGAGCTATTAGACATGGAGGTTTGTGGGATCCAAAAACCAATCCAACTCCTCATCTTTGTGAAAGCGAGTGCATCTTCTATATATTCTACAATGATTGATTCTCAGAAATCCTTGTGCAAAGTGATGTGACAATTTGAAAAAGAAGTTTTCCAAAGGTGAGGTCACACAACAAAATTGAACATTAAGAATAGAAATATAGTATTGAGGCTATTGGGGAGCCAACTAATAACTAGCCCTAGGCCACTTTCAGGAGATAAGAGATGGAATGACCATAATTGCATGGTACGCATAATGCTAGAATAGTTCTTTAAGAGCATTCATTTTAGCCAATTAGTTGGGCTCCATGGGCTTGAGGTTGCATATTGACCATTGATATTAGATACTCTTCAATTAATGAGATTAATTGAATTAAGTCACTTAGTTTAAAGGAGTTAAAACTAAAGTGAATATTTAACATTCTAAAGTCACAAAGAATTGTGAACCCATGTCCAATGAATGGTAAAACCTAATGGATCACACAAAAAACCCAATAAAATGGCCTATGGAAGAAAGGTGAATTTTCTAAGAGTTAGAAAATTTATGACCATTTTTTGGAGGAGGCAAAATTGTAGTCATTTTGACTTGATCAATTTAAATATTAAATTAGTTGAATTAATTTGAGAATTAAATTAAGGTCTATTAATTAAAGGTTAATTAATTGATGTCACATAACTATCAATTGGTTAAAATTAATTTAAGGGTCGAGTTAATTTTGACTAGCCTAAAACGTTAAGCTTTTTGACTTAAGAGTTAAGTCAAACGATTATCAATTAAATTAAAGTGTTTAATTCAATTAACTTGGAAATATAATTTTTGAGAGAATTATTAAATGAAGATTTCATTTAATAAGAATTATAATTTAATTGTAAGACATTTCATTTGATGAAATTGATGTTTCAATTAAATTCACTAATTACAAAGTTAATGGCCAACTATGTAAGGGACACTTGGCATCACCACCTTGAAGGATATGTGTGACCACTCTTATATATAGATATAGAGAGTGGTGGGCCATATGATGCATAAGGGGAGCAATGTTTATGTGACATTCTCCCAACAATATTGTGTAGTGGGAACGTAAGTCATTAGTCTCCCATCACTCTCTCATTCACCCTCCTCCTTCCACCACAATATTCTCAGCATTCCCCTTCTCATTCTCTACAGATATTCAAGCATTTATGTAGAGAATAGGCCATTAATTTGGTGTGTGGACATTTGCATTAGAAGCAATCTAGTTTGGTTGCTTTTTGTTCTTGACTGGAGCTATTTCTGGCTGCTGGTTTTTACCTATGGTTGAAGTACCTATGGAGTTATGATCGGCCTGAAATTTGGATTGTAGAATCTTCAAAGGGTTTAAGAGTTTCAGTTAAAATTTCATTCCAAATGGAGAAGTCTATCCAAGGGAAAAATGGTGGTGATCCTACTGCATTAGTGAAGAGCCCATTTAACGGTAGGGAAGCATTTGACTCTTGCTCTTTGAATTTTCTGCTTTCACCCAGGTATTTTCCCTTTCTAAATCAGAATCCTATGCATGTATATATCATTTTGGTGTTGTGTGGGCTAGTTTATTCAGCCTTTTTGAAAATATTTGGATCTTAGTGCCACACAAACCTTCTAGTGGTATCAGAGCGATATTCATGCATGGATTTGGATTTTGCTTGGCATGGATGATTGGTTTTTGTGAATAACTGGTCAAAATTTCCATGTACTCAATCCATATGATGGGTTGGAGGGTATGGATGATCTTGCTTGTGGCTCCTTGATTGATGGATTAAATCATGCCATTGTATGCGTTAATTGTAAAATCGTGTGATGGGCATGTTTTGATTCAATTTTCTGATGTTGAATTTTTTATTTGGCATTGGTGAATGTTATATTCTGATATGGCATGTTATGAATGGCCTTAAGTTTTTTTTGTCATTTTTGGGTCCAATAGGATTGGATATAGTTGGAGATTTTTTGAAGAATATGATTCTTGCTTAAACTTATTTTTCAAGCATCTTTGGGCACTTGATATTTCAGTTTCAAAAGGTGTTTTAATCTGAAATATTCATTCATATTGTGTGTTTTGATGTTTAGAAGTTGTTCTAAAAATTTTGGTGCACAAAAGTTAAGACAAAAATGGCTTGGTTCACACTTGACCCCAAAACAGAGGTGCTGTTGGCAGATTGGCAGCTCTTGGCAAGGCTGTGACCATTTGGGTTGCTGCCCAACCTTGATCTTGCCTTGGCCAGCAGTGCCCCATTTCATCTTGAGTGAATTTTGAGCTTTTTAGGTTCCTTTAGTGACCGAGGTTGTGTTGAAACGCACATAATGGTTGCACAAATATTGTGCAAACTCTCAAAACTATGTTGGACACATTTAATTGCTTTTAAAACTTGCCTAAGTTGATCTCCTAATATGGCAAAAATATTATGCATAAATGTCATGCTTTTTTTTGTATGAACAATTATTTGTTAATTTGATTAGCACTTAATTGTTGGAATTGAATGTTAATTCTTAGTTTATTTATTGTTCATTTCAATGTTGAATGAATGATGAATGAATGGGGATGATCGTGAGCCTCTAATATTGATTTTATTTATTTCAATTTTTGAAATGGGTTGTATTAAATGGGGCTTGCATGCCTCTTGCTTTATCTTGTAAAAGTTATGAGAGTAGAACTACTAGGAGTGATGATCTCCACTTATGTAAATGTTACACGAAGCAAAGAGGGCCATGGAGGCCATTTGAAGACCTATGAATGTATGGAATACTCTCATGTAATAATTTAGTTTAATTCAACCTACTTAAAATCAACCAAAGTGATGCACCTATGGCTCTAAGTGCATCACTTAGTTAAGCTCATGGTCATCTAACCCTTGGAGCATGCTAGGCTATTTACTTATTTATGTTTTTCATATCTTATTGATGTATGTGATGCATGATTAGGATATAGAGAACCTAAATAAAAAGATAAAATAATGAGATCTTTGCAAGCAAAAACCCCCACTTAGAATGTCTAAGTGTTTTCAAATATCAAGTCGAAATGAATATAAATTAAAAGAGTTTTAATTAATCCAAGTCTTCCACCAATAGTATAATGGCACTCAGTCACGAGGGTCACACTTAGGAGGAAAGTTGTGAGCATGCACTTAACATAAGATACACCTTTGACTTAAGTACCCTCATGCATTGGCACTCAGACATGGGAGATGTCATAAGGCTGTCTTGAATCAAAGTATGATTGGTGGGTTGGACTTATAGACTTAGTAGTATAAATGGCACACGGCCAGGTGGGTCTATATGAAAAGTGAAGCCAAATATATCAAGAGTTGTATCAGATGCAATTGGCAAAAATTTCTTACCCTTCGATTGCTTGTGAATGGCACTTGGTCATGTCCACTTGCAAGTCCTTGGGATCTTAATTCTCACTAAGAAATGATATTTCCCAAATTCTTCTAAGGGGGTGAAGGATTTGATAAAATAGTGGGAGAAAAACATACTTGAAAGACCATAAACATATTTTTAATATCATTTTTCAATCACATGCTTATACTTATTTTCTACCTCTTATAGATTTTTGAAATCTCCAAAAACAAAATGGCTAAAAATCCACTCGCAAGTATTTTGGGAACTAATAAACTTACCGGACCTAACTTCCAAGATTAGTTGAGAAACCTCAAGATAATTCTTAACTCTAAAAAGAGGACCTATATCCTAGGTCAAAGTCCACCAGACACATTAGGTGATGACTTTTTTGATGAGGCATGTGAAGTGTTCACTAAATTTATAAATGATGATCTACAAGTGATATATCTTGTGATGGCATACATGGCCAATGAGCTTCAAAAGACTCAAGAGCATATTAAGCATGTAAGTGAGATCTATAAACACCTACAAGATTTATATGGTGCAATTGAGAGACAAAAGGTTCACATTATCTAAAAAGCTCTTTAGGTCAAGGATGATAAAGGGTTTGAGGGTTCATGATCATAGGCTAAAGATAATTGGACTAATTGAAAAACTTAGGCAACTTAACATGATCATGGACAATGGCCTCTATGTGGATCTGATCCTTCAATCATTGCCCCCATCATTCGATCAATTCATTGTGAACTTTAACATGTCCAAGCAAGAGGTTACGATCAACGAATTGGTGAATATGATTGTGACTGCTGAGGCGACAATGAAAAGAGAAAAGCCTTTGATGCTTGCTTCTTCTTCTAAGTCGAACGACCTAAAAGGCCCAAGAAATTGAGGTAAAAGGAAGAAAATTTCTTCCTCCAAAGGGAAGAAACCAGAGAAAAGTACTGAGAGGGTTAAAAAGAAGTCTAAGACCAATGCAAACTATTTCCACTGTGGTGAAAATTTTCATTGGAAGAGAAACTGCAAGGCTTATCTTGCAACCCTTGAGAAGGATATGTTTGTAATTGAAATGCATTGCATGACTAGTTCTTCCTCATGGGTATTCGATACTGCATGTGGTTCTCACCTTTATAATTTATTATAGGGGATAGAAAAAAAAAGGATTCTGCATGAAGGGGATATGATCCTCCACCTGGGAAATGGGGCAAAACTTGTAAACATTGTCCAAGGCGTTATTAAGTTAAACTTTTAGAATTCTAGTATTTTACTTAATCCAGTTAATTATGTACCTAATCTTGTTAAGAACGTCATTTCAATTCTTGTTCTTGATAGTGAAGGATTTGATTTTTCTATATCAAATGGGATTTTGAAAGCATTAAAGAATGGTTCTTTGATTGCTAAAGGTACATTGATCAACGGGTTATACATACTTGATTCTCAAACTTCACTAATGCATATTCAATCAAACAAAAGAAAATTGGATAACCAAGAAGGTGTTATTCTTTAGCATGCCAAACTTGGGCATATCTACGAAAATAGGATGAACAAGATAGAAGCTCTCAAAATACTAAAAGTTAGTAGCATTGAGGAATTTTTTATTTGTGAATCTTATTTGAAGGGCAAAATGACCAAGGCTCCTTTTGTAGGACAGTGCGCTCCACAAATCCTTTAGATTTAATCCATACAGATGTTTGTGCTCTGCTAAGAGTTAGTAATAGAAAAGGCTATTCTTACTTCATCACCTTCACCGATGATTATAGTCGATTTGGACATATGCATCTTATGAAATACAAGTCCGAAGCCTTTGAAAAGTTCAAAGAGTATAGGAATGAAGTAGCAAAGCAAAAAGGACTTAGTATTAAAGCCCTTCAATTGGATTAAGGGATGAATACTTAAGTATCGAATTCTTAGATTATCTAAAAGAGAATGAGATTCTCTCTTAATGGACTCCACCTAGCACATCTCAGCATAATAGAGTGGCCAAGAGAAGAACCATTCCCTATTGGACATGGTACATTCCATGATGAGCTTTTCTAATATGCCTATATCCTTTTAGGGTTATGCCTTATAAATGACAGTGAGGTTATTAAATACAGTACCTTCAAAGTCGGTGTCAAAAATACCATATGAGATATGGCATGGCAAAGCACCCTTTTACCAATATCTCAAGATTTGGGGATCTCTCATGTACATAAGATGAACAGTAGAAGAAAAGTTGGATAGCAGATCCACCTTGTGTAAGTTTGTAGGATACCCTAGAGAGTCTATAGGATATTAATTCTATGATCCCTCAGAACAAAAAGTGTTTATTTCAAGGAATGCCCACTTTTTGAAAAAAAAATTCTATCAGATAAAAAGGTCTTTGTTATTGAACTTGATGAAGTTCAAGACAATCAAGAAATCCCTCTGGTGGTGGAAATAAAAGAATTGCAAGAACCTTGCACACAACCTCTGAGAAAGTCGGATGGAATCAAGAAATAACTCAAATAGTTTAGATTTCTTCTTGAGATGGCACAATCGGATGATGATATGAAGACCTATGAGCAAGCTATGTTAGATCTAGATTCGAGACATTAGCTTGAAGCCATGAGATCCGAAATGGACTCCATGCACTCAAACAAAGTGTAGACTTTGGTAGATCCACCAAAGAGAATAGTTCCCATTGGTTACAAGTGGATCTATAAGCGAAAGCTTAGAGTAGATAGAGAAATGGTAACTTTTAAGGTGCAACTAGTAGCAAAAGATTACACTCAAAGACTCAGTATCAATTTTGAGGAAATTTTTTCACCAGTCGCTATGCCTAAGTCTATTTAAATTTTACTTGCCATAGCTATATATTATGACTATGAGATATGAAAAATGGATGTAAAAACCACTTTCCTGAATGGTGACATTGAAGAAGAAATCTATATAGAGCAACCACAAGGTTTTACACCTAAAGGGAGTGAGCAAAAGGTTTGTAAACTCCAGAGATCCATTTATGGACTCAAACAAGCATCTCAAAGTTGGAACACTCATTTTGACAAAAGAACCAAATCATTTGGCTTTGTCAAAAATGTGTATGAGCCATGTGAGTATATGAAGACCAGTGGGAGTAGTGTACAGTTTATTATGCTGTACATTAATAACATCCTTCTCATTGGGAATAAGGTAGAAATGTTAGAGTGCACTAAAGCATGGTTATCTACTCAATTATCTATGAAGGATTTGGGAAACGTATCCTACGTATTAAGAATATCTATTTATAGAGATAAACCGAAGAAGATGCTAGGGCTCTCCAAACCCCATACATTGATAAAATACTAAAAAAGTTTAGTATGGAAAAATCCAAGAGAGAATTTCTTCCCATGGGACATGGCATTCATCTCTTAAAGTCTATGGCCCTTAAAACTAAGGAAGAGAAATGAAGAATGTCTCTCATACCTTATGTCTCTACTATTAGAAGCATAATGTGTGTAGTTCAATGTACTAGAATAGTGCCCCACAAGCTAATTAGATTGGCCTTGTACACTATTTCATTATAAGACAATCTTAATTGAATAATATTCATTATATGGCCATCTTTATCTTATGCCCTTTAAAATATTCTCTTACATTTGGATGAAGCCCATAGATCACAAAAGATTATAGGACTTGATCACGCACTGGGTGGTGATCATGGAATAAGTCCTACATGATCATGATCATAAATCTTCCAAGTCATAGAATCTTATGAGACATGACATCTAAGATCCAGAGAGATTTGCACTAACGATGCATAAATTCAAGGGTTAGATGTTGCTCCATTCCATGAGTAATCCCATATGAAATATGAATCCATGCTGGTGGGTGCTTGTTAGAGAACAAGGCAGTGAAGACCCACTTGGAAAATCCACTAAATAGCTAAAGTAACATGTCAGTAGTGGCAAGTTCTCTCACTTACGCTAGTACATATTATTAGTCCTTTGACCTGATGATCTTTGGTAGCCTTATGTTTAACCCTTATGCTTTAACTCTTCTCTAACCACTTAGCAATCCACTCAAGTAGGGGTTGGGCATAAGCTGCTGGACATGGAGGTTTGTGAGATCTAAGAACCAATCCGACTTTTTGTCTTTGTGAAGGGCAGATGTGTCTCCTATGTGTTCTATAATGATCGATTCCCAAAAATTCTTACACAAGGTAATGTGATAATTTAGAAAAGGAGTTTTAATTTCCAAAGATGAGGTCACACAATGGAATTGAACATTAAAAATAGAAACATAGTATTGAGACTATTGGGGAGCCGACTAATATCTTGCCCTAGGCCTTTTTTGGGAGATAGGAGATGAAAGAATCATAATTGCATGGTACGCATAATGCTAGAATGGTTCTTCAAGAGCATTCATTTTAGCTAATTATTTGGGCTCCATGGGCTTGAGGTTGGACATTGACCATGGAGATTAGATACTATTCAATTAATAAGATTAATTGAATTAAGTCGCTTAGTTTAAAGGAGTTTAAACTAAAATGAATATTTAATATTCTAAAGTCATAAGGAGTTGTGAGCCCATGTCCAACGAATGGTAGAACCTAATAGGTCACATACAAAAGCTAAAAGTTAGAAAATTCATGACCATTTTTTGGAGGAGGCGAAATTATAGTCATTTAGACGTGATCAATTTAAATATCAAATTGATCAAATTAATTTATGAATTAAATTAAGATCAATTAATTAAAATTTAATTAATTGATGTCACATGACCATCAGTTGATCAAAATTAATTTAAGGGTTGAGTTAATTTTGACTAGCCTAAAACATTAAGCGTTTTGACTTAAGAGTTAAGTCAAATGATTATTAAAATTTTTTAATTTAATTAAGTTGGAAAGATAATTTTTGAGAGAATTTTTAAATGAAGATTTCATTTAATAAGAATTAGAATTTAATTGTAAGACATTCATTAGCTGAAATTGGTGCTTCAATTGAATTCACTAATTACAAAGTTAGTGGCCACCTAAGCAAGGGACACTTGGCATCACCTCCTTGAAGGAGGTGTGTGATCACTCCTATACATAGATATAGAGAGTGGATGTCTATATGATGCATGAGGTGAGCAATTTTTGTGTAATATTCTCCCAACAATATTGTGTAGTGGGAATCTAAGTTGTTAGTCTCCTATCACTCTCTCATTCTCTCTCTTCCTTCCACCACAATATTCTCAGCACTCCCCCTCTCATTCTCTATAGATATTCTAACCTTTCTATAGGAAATAGGCCATTAATTTGGTATGTATACGTTTGCAGTACATGCAATCTAGTTTGGTAGCTTTTTGCTCTTGACTAGAGCTATTTCTAGTGGCCAGTTTTTTCCTCTGGTTGGAGTACCTCTAAAGTTCTTATCAACCTAAAATTTGGACTATATAATCCTCAAAAGGTTGAGGAGTTTTAGTTAAAATTGCATCCCAAATAAAGAAATGTATCTAAGGGAAAAATGATGGCAATCCTGCTGCACCGATGAAGAGCCCATTTAACGGTAGGGAAGAATTTGACTCTTGCCCTTCGAATTTTATGCTTTCACCCAGGTATTTTTTCCTTTCTAAATCTGAATTCTATGCATATCTAGATCCATGTGGTGTTGTGTGGGCTAGTTTATTCAGCCTTTTTGAAACTATTTGGACCCTAATGCCATATAAATCTTTACTCATCATGTCTAATAAGTTACGATTTCTTTTTTTAGCTACTTTGTTACGTTAGGATGTGCTGAGTGGAGTCTATTATAAGAGAATCTCACTCTCCTTTAGGTAGCCTAATAACTTGGTACTTAGGTATTCTTTTCCTTGATTTGATCAAATAGTTTTGACACTAAGCCCTTATTATTTTTCTACTTCATCCCTATACTCTTTGAATCTTTTAAAAGCTTTATACTTGTATTTCATAAGATACACATGTCCAAATCGAGCATGATCATTGTAAAGGTGATAAAGTAAAAATAAAATCCCCTTACACTGACTCTTAGTGGCCCACACACATCCGTATGGATCAAATCCAAAGGACTTGTGGAACACTCTATTTGTCCTACAAAAGGATTCATGGTCATTTTTTCTTTAAACAAGTTTTACAAGTAGAAAGATCCTCTATCCCGCTAACATTTTATGCTTTGAGGGCTTCTATCTTGTTCATCCTAGTTTTGAAAATATGTCCATCTCTAGCATGCCTAAGATAGGCATTTTCTTGGTTATTTAACTTTCGTTTGTTGCTTTGAATATGCATAAGTAATGGTTGGGAATCTACTATGTATAATTCATTGTTTAAAGTACTACATGCAATTAAAGAACCTTTATTTATTGCTTTCAACTTCTCATCACTGATTGAAAAATTGTATCTTTCAAAGTCAAGAACATGAATTGAAATGATATTCTTTATAGGATTGGGTACATAAAAGCAAAGATCTAATACAATGAAAGAGTTCCCTAAATCTAACTTGACTATGCCTTTAACTTTGGCTGCAATTTTTATGCTCCTGCCAAGGCAAAGGATCTTATCCTCATTACTGAGTGTTCTTTATCTTTCTATTCCCTTTAGCAAATTATAAAAGTGAGAACCACACGTGACATCAAATAACCATGAGGAAAAATTTGCGGTTAAGTGCACTTCAATAAACAACATACCTTCCATAAGGGTCGCAAGGTATTCCTAGCAGTTGTACTTCCAATTCCCTATTTTACCACAATAGAAACATGTGGCATCCTTCTTTTCCTATTTTTTTTTCTTCTTAAATCCTACAAAAGGCTTTAATAGTTGTTTCACTTTCAAAGAAGAACTCTTCTTCTTCTTATCTCCTTTCATTTTCCCCCAGGGCCTTTATACTTGGAGAAGGATGTAAGTATTAAAGACTTGTCTTTTTTATTGTTGAATAGGTGGCGACCAACATATTAACAAATTCATTAATTGTAACCTCTTGTTTACATATGTTGAAGTTCATAATGAATTGGTAAAATGAGCTTGGTAATGATTGGAGGATCAAATATTCCACCTAAAGGTCATTGTCCACAACCACGTCTAATTTAGCAAGCTTCTTAATGAAACTAATCATCTTAAGGCCATGGTCATGGACACTTGCCCTTCAACCATTCTTGTCCTAAAGAGCTCTGTGGACAACATGTAATGTTTATGTTTTGATTGCACCCTATACAACTCTTTTTGGTGCATATAAATCTTAAACGTACTCTTTATGTTTTCATTAGATTTTTTAAGCTCACTGGACATTGATGCCATCATGAGGTAATGGGTTTGAAGATCATCTGCTACCTATTTTGTGAATGTTTTGCAAGCCTCATCATTGGCATCATCAACAATGGTATCCGATGGACATTAAGTAAATGCATAAGTGTTCTTCTTGAAGTCAAGAATAATTTTGAGGTTCCTTAACCAATCACAAAAATTAGGCCCAGTGAGCTTATTAGTTTCCAATACACTAAGGGGAACTTTTGCCATTGATTGAGATTTCAAAAATCTACAAAAGTGAGAAAGAGAATATAAACATATGATTGAATTTGATATTTGAAAACATGTTAATGGACTTTCAAGCATATTGTTCTCCTAATATTTTATTGAATTACTTACTCTCACAAGAACTTGGGAAATTGTATTCCCTAGTGAAAATTAAGGTCCAAAAGCCATCATTTGTGTATCCATAACTTATGAGACATCCACAAATAATCCTAAGGTAAGTAACTATTACTAATTGCATCTCTATGCAACCCTTAATTTGTTTTACCTCACATTTCATGTAGACCCACGACTCGTGTGACATCTACATTACTTAGTGTTAAGTCATACCTACTAATCAATCTTCAATCACAAACTCTATTATGATCATTCCACGACTCATGAGATAATGTCATAATGAGTTTTAGACTAAAGTGTATCACATGCCGAAAAAGTTATCATAACTTTTCTCTAATAAAGTATCCTACGACTCGTGAGCTAACACTAAATTAGGGCAGTATCTCATGTCACCTCCCATTGGTAGAAAGTTTGGATTAATTAAAACTCATTTTAATTCGTATGTGATTTAACTTAATATTATGTTAAACTTAAACTCTTCTAAGTTGAGGGTTTTGTCTTGCTTTGAAAGATCTCATCAATTTTTATCTCTTATTTAAGTTCTCTATATTCTAACCAAGAATCTCAAACATCAATAGGATAAAGAAAGCATAAATACGTAAATGCGTCTAGTATGCTCCTAAGATGGGATGACCATCAGTTTCAATTTAATTTTTTTTTGTAAAAAAATGAGTTCTGCATCTCTTCAAGGCTAGGGAAAGAAAAAGAAATGGACGTGGGGAAGAGGGAGCATGGGGCTATAGGTGCACTACTTAGTTGATTTTAAGTGGGTTGATTAAACTCTATATGTTATATAAATGTATCACATACATTCATTTGTCTTCAAGCCTCTTTGGTCCTTTTGCCCTCCTCTGTCTCCTTGCAATATATTACAAGAGAAAAGAAATCTTCACCCCTAAAGTTCTACTCTCATAACAATTACAATGTCAAAAATCAAGAGCCATGCAAACCTTTATTTAATGCAACCCTTTTCAAACAACTTTCAAACAAACAAAACTAATTTAAAGGCTTATGTTCATCCCTATTCATCATCCAACATCCATTCAACAATTAAATGAATAATAACAAGAACTGGCAATCAATCTACCCAATTAAATACTTATTTCATAAACAATTAATTAAGAGACAAAACTAAGCATAACTTTTTATGCTTCTCATTTTTGCACTAAATTGAAGATTTACTTAAACTTAACCTTAAAAGCTAGCAAAAATGTCCAACATTATTTTGAAACACTTGTATGATGTTTGTGCATCAAACCTATATAAAACAATAATGATTTGAGAGTCCACAATTCAAAAATGCACAAAAACTTGTGCCAGATAGCTTAGCGGCATGCTGCCGCCCACCTAAGTGCACTAGGGACTGGGCAACCTGGTAGCAGCCAGCCGAACGCCAATGGCGCTATTTTGTTTTTATCATATTTTTGCCTTTTATATTCACATGGAAAACTCCATATCATCATTCCACATATATTTTAACAAATTTTCATATTTTAAACTCTTTAAAAACTACAAATTAAAGTGCTCAAAAAGCTTCAAAAATCAAATCTAAGTAACAATTAGCATTCTCCAAAAATCTCCAATTAACTCCTATTTAATTAGATGCAAAAAATAGCTAAAATACGTTAAATCCATAATTAACATACTATATCAACATATAACACCATCCAATGCCAAATCAACATTTAACATCATAAGCTTTGAATTAAAACTCACACCAACATATGAATTAACACATAAACACATATTCACATATTTCAATCCAACACAAAAAGATCCATATACAAAATCTCCAAACACTTAAATTCATCAATTGAATCAAGTATTTAGAGGTCTAGAATCAATCCATCACATGAATTAATTCATTAAAATCCTAAAATTTGGCCACAATGAACTTTTACACACACTTATCCACCAAAACAACAAGAAAATGGCCAAAAATGGAGGAGAATGGCTACTCCAATCTACTGGCAAAAGGCACTAGAAATTCAGCCACAAAGAGGTCCAATCAACTAATCCTAAGCTTCCCAAGTGTGGAGTCTCTAATGAATAATCCACACACCTATGAAAGCCTCTCAATACACATACTTTTTGCCAAAGAAGAAAGGATAAAAGGGTGTAGGAATGGTGCCCTGCAACTAATTAGATTGGCATGTAATTCTATTTCACTTGTGATACAATCTTCATTGAATGATATTCTTGCTAAATGGCCATCTTTATCTTATGCTTATTATACTTCACTTGCATTTGGTTGAAGCCCTTAAATCATATAATACTATGGAACTTGGTCGCACGTATGATGGTGACATGAAACAAGTCTCTAAAGTTATGATTTTAAACGTTCCAAGTTATGTAATCTTAAGAGATGGTGTGTCTAAGATTTAAATAGACCTGCACTAATAATGTATATTCCAAAGGATTCGAAATTACTTTATTTCATGAGCAATCAATATGAGACATAGATGTATGTTATTGGATGCTTGTTAGAAAACAAGTTCACCAAAGACCCACTTAGAGAATTCACTAGACAGCCATAGTGGCAAATCAGTAGTGGAAAGTTCTCCAAATTACGATGGTGCATATAATTAGTCCTTGCATCTGAGGATCCATGATAACCTTGTGTTTAGTTCCTTATGCTTTGACTCTTCTCCGACCATATGATGGGTTATCCAGCGTTTAGATTGAACATGAGCTACTTAAACATATAGGTTTATGAGATCCAATAAGAGATCCATTTCTTTGTTGTTGTGAAGAATGAGTGTATATCATATGTATTCTATAATGATCAATTCTAAAAAATCTTATGCAAGGTAATATGATAATTTTGAAAAAGTAATTCCTAAAGTTGAGGTCATAAAGGGGAATCAAACATTGAATGCGAGACATAGCTATTGAGGCTATTAGGGAGCTGACAAATATCTTACTCGAGGCCTCTTTCGATAGATAGAAAATGGAAGGACCGTATTTGCATGGTAAGCGTAAGCTATAACAGTTCATCAAGATATAATTTATTCATCCAATCAATTGGGCTCTATGGACTTTTTTGCCAAACATCAGCCATTAAGATTGTGTACTCTTTAATTGATAGAATTATTAGTTTAAATGAGTTTAAATTAATAAAATTATTTTAATATTTAAAATATCACAATGAGTTGTGAGCCCATGTTCAATGAATAAATGAACTTAATAGGTCACACACAAAAGCCTATCGAAAGCTCTTACTTGATAGGAGGAATTTTCTAAGAAAATAAAAAATTCAAGCCTAGGCATTTTTTGAGAGGGATAAGTGACTATTTTAATCGGTCATTTTGGCTTAATTAATTTAAGTGTTAAATTAATCAAAATAAATTAAGGAGTTAAATTAGGCCAATTAAATTAAAGAGTTAATTTAATTAGTGACATATGATAATTAATTATTTAAGTTAACTCAATGAGTTAACACTTGACTTAAAGAGTTAAGTCAAATTAATTAAATTAAAAAGTTCATTTAATTAAATGAAAATTTGGATTATGAAGGAAAATCAAATCGAAGAGTCCATTTGAATTAGAATTAGAATTAATTAGCATTTCATTCGATAAAATAAAATGCAAATGTTAATTAAATGCAAATGCATGTGAAATACAAATGTACATGCAAGTTGCAGCAAGTTGGCAAACTAGCATGGGAAGTGTGATGCTAGCTAAGCATCTCTCTCATCTCTATAAATAGGCCACATGGCCGGCCACTTGGTGTGGTTATTGGCATCCTCACATTTTCCCTCCAAATGTGTGATATTCATATGTTGAAGATTCACACAATATTCTTTTCTCTCCCTTTCACATCCATTAACTCATTAGAAAATTCCTCCTATCAAATAAGAGTTTTCTTAGACTTTTGTGTATAATCCATTAGGTTCATTTATTCAAACACGGACTCATAACTTATTATGATGTTTTGAATATTAAAACATTTATATTAATTTAAACTTATTTAATCTAATAACTCTATCAATTAATCTCAATTAATTGAAGAGCACCCAATCGCCATAATTGATGTCTAGCAAAAAGCCCATGGAGCCCAACTAATTGAATGAATGAATTATATCTTTATAAACCATTATAGCTTACACCCACAATGCAAATGTGATCTCTCTATCTCTTATCTCCCGAAAGAGTCCTAGGATAAGATATTTGTCGAATCCTTAATAGCCTCAATAGCTATGTCACTACATTTATAATTTGATTCCCCTTTATGACCTCAACATTAGAAAACACCTTTTCCAAATTGTCATACTACCTTGCGAAAGGATTTCTTAGAATTGATAATTATAGAATACATAAAAAATGCACTGTTGTTCACAAAAACGAGGAAATAGATCCTTTCTTTGATCCTAAAAACCTCTATGTTTAAATAGCTTTATGCCTGATCTAAACCCTGGATGACCCACTTCATGCTCAAAGCTACGTCAAAACATAAGGGCCTAAACACAAGATTACTATTGATCCTCAAATCAAAGGACTAAATCATAAGCTTGAGAACTTGCCACTACTGCTATTTAGTGGATTCTTTGGGTGGGCTTTCAGTGAACTTGTTCTCTAACAAGCACCCACTAACATTCAGTCATGTCTAACATATATTGCCTATAAAATGGGGCAATATCCAACCCCTTGGAGTATACATCGTTAGTACAAGTCTATCTAAATTTTAGATGCCCCTTCTTATAAGATTCAATAACTTGGAATATTTAAAATCATGACCTTAGAGACTTGTTTCATGATCACCACCATATACATGACCAAGTCCCATAGTCTTGTATGATTTAAGGGCTTTAACCAAATACAAGTGAAGTATAAAAGGTATAAGATGAAGATGGCCATTTTTTAAAATATCATTCAATAAAGATTATCTCACATTACACATCTATTCTAATTGGTTGTAGGGAACTACTCCAATAGATCAACCCCATTTTGATATGATCCTGGCCTCAGGACAACCAATAATATTTCAAAAAGTTGAAAGCAATCGTAGAACGTTGTATGTAGAATAAATGATTTATTGTGTAAAACTTTGATGTTACATATAGAATTTCCTAAGGTCGGCGGTGTTCCGTGGTCTCAATGTCTAATGTCCTTATAACTCCTTAAGTCTATATGAATTGTTCTTCACCACTTTGGAAATTCGATATGGTCTTTCTCAATTGAGATGTAATTTGCTTATGTGTCTAAAAGCTTCAACTTTCTTCAACACTGGATCACCAATTGAAAATTCCTGAGATGATATATTTTGTCATATGTTTTAGCCATTGTTGTCTTGTACTACTACATTTTGATATATGCCTACCATTATTTCTCTTTAAGAGTGTCGAGGTCCAAAGATATTACATCATTGTTGTCACTCGACTAGTAAGTCAGAGCCCTAGTTGTTTTATGTAGTATCTTTACCAAGATCACTACTTCCAAGCTATAGACTAGACTATAGGTGGTCTCTCCTATGGCTATTCTCAAAGTAGCTCTGTATAACAATAAAGCCCCTAAAAGGTTGTTTGCCTATTGGCTTGTCCTTTGTCTAGTCTTGTTTTGAGGTATTTTATAATGGTTCTTAGTAACCTCCATCTACTAGTTAGCTTGTGGGTTTACCACGAAAGTAAAGTATTGATGGGGCCTAAGCTCATCACCCCATGTTTTAATCTTCTTGTTATGGAATTGAGAGCTACTACTAAAAGTACCAATCATGGGACCCTAAAGTTGCAAAAAATATTATTCCAAATGAAATTTTTAACCACGGTGCCTATGATCTTTGGGACTACCTTAGCCTTAACTTATTTAGTAAAATACTCAACTGTAATGATAATAAATTTTCTTGACCAGATGTTATAGGAAGGGTTCAATGATGTCTATGCTTGACTAGTTAAGTGGCTAACATATAGGGATACTGGTCATGGTTGCCACATGTTGGTGTGGTGTATGTGAATGGAATGGGCATGCTTTGTATTTTTTGGCAAATGTTGTTGCATTGATGATTGGTGTTAGCTAAAAGTAACCATATTGCAAGATTAGTCATGCTTTGAGGTATTTCATAATGGTTTTATGAGTAACCTCGATTCGTCCATTTGCTTATGGCTCTGCCATGGAAGTAAAGTGTTGATAAAACCTAAGCTCATAGCACCATTTCTAAACCGAGAGCCATTATCTAAGAGTATCATTCATGAGGTCCTAAAGCTGCACAAAATATTTTTCTAGATAATATTTTTAACCACGATACCTATGATTTTTGAGACTACCTCAACTTCAACCTATTTAGTAAAATACTCAACTGCAATGATAATAAATTTTCTTTAACTAGATGTTATAGGGGTAGGTCTGACAATATCTATACTTTACTAGTTAAATGGTCCATATATAGGGATATTGGTCAGGGTTGTCACAGGTTGGTGTCATTTATTTAAATGGAATTGGCCTTTGCACGTTTTGGTGAATGTTGTTATGTCAGTGATTAGCATCAACCAAAAGTAACCATGTTGCAAGATTTACATGTTACTGTAAGATTTATGATATAGCTATACCCTATAATGGCTACCACAACTACCAGCATGTATTTTCTCTAAGATCGTAGCAACTTGAGACAATGTAAAGCATCATAAGTATGACTAAAAGACTTTTTAAAAATGATACCCTCCTACAATATGAAGTATCACAATGCTTGAATTTGGAGCTATTTGCCTACTGTTTTATCTATTTTATCCTATAGTAGTGTCTTATTCTAAAGGTATTCAATAATTTCATCTTGCCAATTATGTTGGAATAGTGCCTAGCAATCCAATTAGATTGGCTTTATAAAACTACTTCCTTGTAAAATAATCTTGATTAAATGATATTCTTTATATGGCCATCTTAATCTTATGCTCTTTATTACTTTGCAAGCATTCAGATGAAGCCCTTGGATCACATTAGACTATGAGACTTGGTCAATTCACTAGGCGATGATCATGGAATAAGTCATACACGATCAAGATCTTAAATCTTTCAAGTTATAGGATCTTATGAGATAAGACATCTGAGATAAGACATCTGAGACCCGGATAGATTTACACTAACAATGCATAAATCCAAGAGTTGGATATTACTCCGTTCCATGAGCAACTGTATGAGATACATGTGCATGTTAGTGGATGCTTATTAGAAAATAATGCATTAAAGACCCATAAGAGAATCCACTAGATAGCGGGAGTGCCAAGTCTGTGATGGTAAGTTCTCCAGCTTACGCTAGTGCATATTATTAGTCCTCTAACATGAGGATCCATGGTAACTTTGTGTCTGGTCCTTATACTTTAATTCATCCTTGGTCACTTAGTAGACAGTTAGGGTTGAGATTGGGTATAAGCTGCTTGACATTGAGGTTTGTGAGATCCAAGATAGAACCCGACCCCTCATTTTTGTGAAGAACGAGTGTATATTCTATGCATTCAATAATGATCGATTCCCAAAAATCCTTGCACAGGGTAGTTTGACAATTTGGAAAAGGAGTTTTCTGAAGATGAGGTCATACAATGGAATTAAACATTGAGAATAGTGGTATAGAATCGAGGCTATCAGGGAGCCGACAAATATCTTACTATAAGCCTCTTTTGACAGATGGGAGACGAAAGGACTATATTTGCATGGTATCCGTAAAGCTACAATGGTTCTCTAGAACATTCATTTTGGCCAATTAGTTAGGCTACATGGGCTTGAGGTTGGACATTAACTATAGAGATTGGATACTCTTCAATTAATGAGATTGATTAAATCGAGTTGATTAGTTTAAAATGTATTTAAACTAAAGTAAATATAAGATATTTAAAAGTCACAAGGAGTTTTGAGCCCATGTCCAATGGATGGTAGAACTTATTAGATCACACATAAAAGCTAATTAACTTCCAAACTTGAAGGAGAAATTTTTTAAGTGTTAGAAAACACCTCTTTGGTGAACGATTTTCAAGGCACTCAATTTGATGGTCAATCTTGGCTTGATTAATTTAAATATTAAATTAATCAACAAATTTAAGGAGTTAAATTGTACCAATAATTAAGGAGTTAATTAATTGGTGCCCAGGTGACCATCAATTGGCCAAGCTTAAGAGTTAAGATTGTTTGGTTTAAGAGTTAAATCAAAGGATAATTAATTAAATTAAAGTGTTTAATTTAATTAATGGGAGGAATAATTTTTGGAAGGAAAATTTAAATGAAATGTTCATTTGAATTAGCATCTTAATTAATTTGGAATTAAACTCCAAATGTAATTAAAATGCACATGAAACTCAAGTTGGACTTGAATTTGAATTTGCCACCTTGACACATCAAGTTGGCTACCCACCTTGAGGAAGGTGTGGTGCCAACTTGTATCACACCTTACACCCTCTATATGTATAGAGGGTGTGTGAATCATCCATATAACAATTGGTGTTAAGAATAAAATTCTTTGCATTTTCCCTCCAAAATCTCTCTATATGCATTGCATCATGTGTTGAAGCTTTGCATTTGTTCTTCTTCCCTACCTAAAAATTGGCCTTCTCCATCATCTTTATCCTCTCATATTCCAGCTTATAGTGAGCAGAAATTGGAAGATTCAATTGGTGTGTGGATCATAACAATAGAGGTAAAGCATTTGATTTGCTAGGTTTGGAGATCCACTTGTACAAAGCACCAATTTGGAGATTTTTCTGGGAGAGATCCAAAACCTTTTTTGCTCCATATTTTTTAATATTTATTCCTAATTGTGTATAGCCAATCCATATTTAGTTTTTTGATTTTTTTGGCATTTTAACCTAGGCAAAAATTGCTCTCTCTCTGTTGTGCTAGTTCCTGGTAATTTCTAAAATTGTGAAGTGTTCATACTTTCTTCCTTGTTTTTGAGCTACAAAAGGTATTCCTCCTTCCTAATCCAGATATATAGCATGTTGATATCCTTATTTACTTGAGTATCCTAGTTAAGTTTAGCTTTTGAAGTTTTAATTATTGGATCCTAGTGCTGCTCTTGCCTTCAAGTGGTATCAAAACCTAATTCATGCTATGTTTTGGATTTTTGAATGATTGATTCATGTGATGGATTGATGTAAATCACCAAATACTTGATTCATATAATGAATTGGAGTGTTTAGATGATGTTGTACGTGGTTCATTAATTGATGAATTGAAAGCATGCTATCATGCAATTTAAGTGTTAATTATGTAGTTAGTACGTTTTAATTCATATTAGCTAATGTTGAATGTTGATTTAGCATTAGGTGATGTTATATGTTGATATAGCATGCTGATATGTGTCTAAAAGAGTTTTGGTCATTTTTGAATCCAACTGGATTAGAGCTTGGTTGGAGATTTTTGGAGAATTTAATTCTCACTTAGACTTGAATTTTGGAAGCATGCTTGAGTACTTTAATTTTTAGTTTTAAAATGAGTTTTAGATCTAGAAATAGGTTCATATTATGTGATTTAATTTTTATAAAGTATTCTAAAATTTTTGGTGCCAAAAGAGTTAAGTTGAAAATAAACTTGACTTGCCTTTGACCCCGAAACAGGGGCTGCCGACAACAAGTTTGCAAGCTACCTAGGCAGTGGCAAGGAGCCCACCCAGTAGCATACCTAGCTCAACTAGCAATGCCCTATTGAGGGCTGGGCAGGTTTTGAGCCAATTTTTGGCTCTTTAAGGGGCTAAAAATGATGTTAAATCATGTGTTATAGATACACAAGTGTTGTGCAAGTCCTCAAAATTATGTTTAATATTTTTTAATACTCTTAAAATCTTGTCAAATTTAATCTCCAACTTGTGGCATAAATATAATACTTGGCCAATTATTTGTTTATGAGATAAGCATTTAATTGTTTGAATTAATTGTTAATTCAAGATTTATTTATTGTTCATTTAATTATTGAATGAATGATGAATGAATGGGGATGATCATGAGCCTTTTAATATTGATTTTATTTATTTCAAGTTGTTAAAATGAGTTGTATTAAATGAGGCTTGCATGCCTCTTGTTCTATCTTGTAAAAGTTATCAGAGCATAATCTAAAGGTGAGGTTTTCTTTCTCCTATAAAAGTTGCAAAGAGTAAAGAGGATACAAGGAGGCTTAAAGACCTATGAATGTATGGGATACACTTCTGTAATAGCTTAGTTTAATCAACCTACTTAAAATCAACCGAGTGATGCACCTATGGCTCTAAGTGCATCACTTGGTTAGGCTCATCGTCATTACACCCTAGGAGCATGCTAAGTTTATTTACCTATTTATGCTTTTCATATCCTATTGATGTATGAGATACATGATTAGGATATAGAGAACCAAAATAAAAAGATAAAAAATAATGAAATCTTTGCAAGCAAAAAACCCTTTACTTAGAATTTCTAAGTATTTTTCAAATATTAAATCTTAATGGATATAAATTAAAAGAGTTTTAATTAATCCATGCATTCTATCAATAGTATACGGCATAGTGATGCTACTATTACTTGTGTGATGCCTCACGAGTCATGGGTCACACTTATAATGAAAAGCTATGACCGTATACTTAGTATGAGATGCACTTTTGATTTGAGAACCTCCATCTATTAGTACATGAGTCATGGGATGACATGGGGTCATCTCAAATCAAAGTTTGATTGGTAGGTCCGACTTAAAACCTTTCATGAGTCGTGGGTCTACACGAAAAGTGAGGCAAAATATATCAAGAGTTGCATAAGATGCAATTAACAAAAATTGCTTACCTTTTCATTGCTTGTGGATGTCTCACGAGTCGTGGGTTCACTTGCAAATCTTTAGGATATTAATTCTTACTAGAAAATATAATTTCTTGAATTCTTCTTAGGGGTGGAGGATTTGATAAAATAGAGGGAGAGAAATATGTTTGAAAGACCATAAACATTTTTTCAATATCAAATTCAATCACACGTTTATTCTTTTTTTTCTTTCTTTTTTTTGCTTCTTATAAATTTTTGAAAGTTTCAAACAAATGGCTAAATATCCACTCATAAGTATTTTGGAAACCAATAAACTCACCAGGCCTAACTTCCAAGATTGGTTAAGAAATTTTAAAATAATTCTTAACTCCAAAAAGAGGACTTACATTCTTGATCAAAGTCCGCTGGACATAATTGGTTATGACCAAACCGATAAGGCATATGAATTGTTCACTAAATTTGTAGATAATGATCTACAAATAAGATGCCTCATGTTGGTGTCCATGACTAATGAGCTCCAAAAGACTCATGAGCATATGAGCCATGCCTATGAAATCTACAAACACCTACAACAGTTATAGTGTACAAACAAGACACAAAAGGTTCACTTTGTCCAATGAACTCTTTAGGTCAATAATTGTTAAAGGGTCTAACATCCATGATCATGGGCTAAAGATGATTGGACTCATCAAAAAGCTTGGACAACTTGACGTGGTTACAGATGATGATCTTTATGTGGATTTGATCCTCCAATCATTACCTTCATCTTTGACTAATTCATTATGAACTTTAATATGTCCAAGTAAGAGGTTACAATTAATGCATTGGTGAGCATGCTTGTGACCACCAAAGAAACTATAAGAAAGGATAAACCTCTTATGATTGCATCCGTCTCCAAGTCGAAAGGCCCTAGGGGCCCAAGAATGGGAAGAAAGATGAAAAAAAGTTTTTCTAAAGAGAAGCAACCCGAGAAGAGTTTTGGGAGAGTTAAGAAAAAGGCTAAGACCAATGCTAATTATTTCTACTATGGTGAAAAAGGTCATTGGAAGAGAAACTGTAAAGCTTACCTTACAACCCTTGAGAAGGGCATGTACTTCTTTGAGGTGAATTCGACGACTAATTATTCCTCATGGGTATTTGATACCTCATGTGGTTGTGATCTATGCAATTCATTATAGAGGATGGAAAGAAGAAAGAGTCTTCATGAAAGGGCTATGATCCTCTGAAATGGAGCAAAAGTTGCCACTATGATCAAAGGCATAATCAAGTTACACTTGGGGAATTCTTGTATTGTTCTTAATCCAATTTATTATGTACCCCACCTTGTGAAGAACATTGTTTCAATTTATGTTCTTGATAATGGAGGATTTGATTTTTCTATATTGAATTGAAAATGTAAAGTATTAAAGAATGGATTATACATACTTGATTCTCAATCGTCGTTAATGCAAATTCAAACAAGAAAAAAGAAGTTAGATATCTAAGAAAATGTCATTTTATAGCATGCAAGACTTAGGCACATCTCTGAAAATAGGATGAGCAAGTTAGAAGCTCTCAAAGTACTAAATGTTAGTGGCATTGAGGACCTTCCTACTTGTGAATCTTGTTTAAAGGGAAAAATGACCAAAGCTTCTTTTGTAGGGAAAATGAAGTGCTCCACAAATATACTGAATTTGATCCATACAAATGTTTATGGACACTAAGAGTTAGTGAGAGAGGAGGTTATTCTTACTTCATCACTTTCACCAATGACTATAGTCAGTACAGCATGTGTATCTTGTGAAGTACAAGTCTGAGGTCTTTGAAAAGTTCAAAGAGTATAGGAATGAAATAGAAAAGCAAAAAGGACTTAGTATTAAAGCTCTTTGATCAGATTGATGGAGAGAATACTTAAGTACTGAATTCTTAAATTATCTAGAGGAGAATGGGATTCTCTCTCAATTTACTCCACCCAACATACCCTAACATAATAGAGTAACCTAGAGGAGATCATGAACTTTTTTGATATGCCTATATCCTTTTGGGGATACATCTTACTAACAGCAGTGAAGTTACTAAACATAGTACTTTCAAAGTCGATGCTAAAGACACCACATAAGATATGGTATGGCAAAGAACTCTCTTAATAATACATTAAGGCTTGGGTGTTGGAATAGTGCCCTGCAAGCCAATTAGATTGGCCGTATAAACTATTTCCTTGTAAGATAATCTTGATTAGATAATATTCATTACATGGCCATCTTCATCATATGCTCTTTATTTACTTCACTTGTGTTTCGATGAAGCTCTTAGATTACACAAGACTATGGGACTTGGTCACACACTAAGTGGTGATCATGGAATAAGTCTCACATGGTCATAATCTTAAATCTTCAAAATCACAAGATCTTATGAGATAGGGCATTTAAGATCTAGATAGACTTGCACTAATAATGCATAAACCCAAACGTTAGAGATTGTTCCACTCCATGAGCAACTATATGAGATACGAGTACATGTTAGTGGGTGCTTGTTAAAGAATAAGACACTGAAGACCTATAAGAGAATCCACTAGATAGCCACAGTGGCAAGTCAGTAGTGGCTAATTTTTTTGCTTACGCTAGTATATATTATTAGTCCTCTAACTTGAGTATCCATGGTAATCTTGTGTTCAGTCTTTATGCTTTGACTATTCCTTGACCACCTAGTGGATCTTTTAGGTTGAGATTGGGCATGAGCTACTTGGCATTGAGGTTTTTGATATTCAAGATGGTAATTTCTTGTCTTTGTGAAGGGCGAGTACGTATCCTATGTGTTTTATAATGATCGATTCCAAAAAATCCTTACGCAGGGTGATGTGACAATTTGGGAAGTTGTTTTCAAAGATAAGGTCACAAAGGAAATCGAACATTAAGAATAAAAACATAGTATCAAGGCTATTAGGGAGCCAACAAATATTTTTCCCTAAGCCTCATTCGGGAGATAGCAGACAGAAAGACCATATTTACATGGTTCACATAATTGTAGAATGGTTCTTTAAGAGCATTCATTTTAGCTAATTAGTT
>JACGDI010004854.1:348384-361771 GCA_014898725.1 Jacaranda copaia | reverse complement strand
AAATGATTATTAATTAAATTAAAGTATTTAATTTAATTAAGTTTTGGAGATAATATTTGGGAAAATTATTAAATGAAGAGTTCATTTAATAAGAATTAGAATTTAATTACAAGATATTTCATTAGATAAAATTTGTGCTTCAATTAAATTCACTAATCACAAAGTTAATAGCCACCTAAGCAAGGGACACTTGGCACCACCTCCTTGAAGGAGGTGTGTGACCACTCCTATATATAGATATAGTGAGTGGTTGGCCATATGATGCATGAGGTGAGCAATTTTTGTGTGATATTCTCCCAACAATATTATGTAGTGGGAATCTAAGTTATTAGTCTCCCATCACTCTCTCATTCTCCCTTCTCCTTCCACCACAATATTCTCCCAACAATATTGTGTCCTCCTTCATTGGAGATCCCCACTTACATAAGACGAACAATGGAAGATAAGTTGGATAGTAGATCCACATTGTGCAAGTTTGTGGGATACCTTAGAGAGTTTATAGGTTATATTTCTATGATCCCTCAGAACAACAGGTGTTTATATTGAGGAACACCACATTTTTCGAAAAGGATTTTCTATTAAATAGAAATGGCATTGTTGTTGAACTTGATGAAGTTCAAGATGATTATCAAATCTCACAAATGGTGAAAACAAGCAAGCTATAAGAGCCGTATACACAACCTCTGAGAAGGTCAGCCTAGATCAAGAAGCAATCCAAAAGGGTCAGATTTCTTCATGAGATGGGCCAATTGGATAGTGATTCAAAGACCTATGACATGCAACAGAATTGAATATTGAGAATAAAAGCATAGTATCAAGGCTACTGAGGAGTCAACAAATATCTTGCCATAGGCCTCTTTCGAGAAATTGGAGATTGAAGGATCATATTTGCATGATACACTAAAGCTACAATAGTTCTCTAGAACATTCATTTCAGTCAATTAGTTGGCCTCCACAGGCTTGAAGTTGGACATCAATCATGGAGATTGGGTACTCTTCAATTAATGAGATCGATTGAATCAAGTCAATTAGTTTAAAGGGTGTTTTAAACTAAAGCGAATATAAGATATTCAAAAGTCACAAGAAGTTGTGAGCCCATGTCTAATGAATGGTAGAACTTATTGGGTCACACACAAAAGTCAATTAACTTCTGAACTTGATGGAGCAATTTTCTAAGTGTTGGGAAATACCTCCTTGGCGACAGATTTTCAAGGTGCTCAATTTGATGGTAAATTGTGCCTTAATTAATTTAAGTGTTAAATTAATGAACAAATTTAAAGAGTTAAATATTAGACCAATAATTAAAGAGTTAATTAATTGGTGCTAAGGTGACCATCAATTGCTCAAGCTTAAAAGTTAAGTTTGTTTGGTTTAAGAGTTAAATCAAAGGTTAATTAATTAAATTAAAGTGTTTCATTTAATTAATAGGAATAATACTTTTTGGAAGGAAAATTTAAATGAAATGTTCATTGGAATTAGCATCTTAATTAATTTGGAATTAGATTCCAAATTAAATTAAAATACACATGAAATTCAAGTTGGACTTGAATTTGAATTTGCCACCTTGGCATGTCAAGTTGGCCACCCACCTTGAGGAAGGTGTGAACCTTCCACCATCTATATATAGATATATAGGATGTGTGGTTAGCCATAGAACAATTGGTGTGAAGAATAAGAATCTTCGCATTTTCCCTCCAAAATATCTCTCTCTATGCATTCATCATGTGTTGAAACTTTGCATTTGTTCTTCTTCCCTACCTAAAAATTGGCCTCCTCTATCATCTTTATCCTCTCTTATTCCAGCTTATATTGAGGAGAAATTGAAAGATTCAATTGGTGTGTGGATCATAACAATAGAGGCAAAGCATTTGATTTGCTAGTTTTGGAGATCTACTTATACAGAGCACCAATTTGGTGATTTGTTTGGGAGAGATCCAGAATCTATTTTGCTCCAATTTTTTCATAGTTTCTTCCTCATTGTGTGGGGGAATTTAATATTTATTTTCATGATTTTTGGAGCATCCTAACTAAGGCAAAAGTTTCTCTCTCTTTGTTGTGCTGGTTTGTTAAGTGTTCACACGTTCTTCCTTGTTTTTGAGCTACAAAAGGTATTCCTCCTTCCAAACCCAGATCTGTAGTATGTTTAGATCCTTAGTTTCTTGAGTAGCCTAATTAATTTTAGCTTTTGAAATTTTAAATATTGGATCCTAGTGCTACTCTGGCCTTCAAATTAGGCTCGAAATGTTAGTAATGGTAAGATGAACAGTATAGTTTGGATTGAATACTCGTAACAGATTTTTCAACTAGTCGGCTACTAAACATATTATGGTTTGACCTCTAGTGCCTTCACTAGTCCTGATGAATTTTGGTAGTACATTAGTACTTTTATTCTTAGAACGGGGCACTTGGCTTAGGATAAAAGCTTTGAACTTAGATTGCAGCTCTTATACTCTAAATAAATATTTAATTATGGTAACCTCTTTAGCCTCATAGAAACCATCAAACTACCTGAACGAGCTACGGGTCTATTATGGCAACCAACTAGTCAACTTCACTAGTTATCCTTTCTACTCTTAATGCCTCATATTCGGCCTCATTGTTTGTCACCAGGAAGTTGAGCTTTAAGATGAAGTTAACTTATTGTCATCTGGTGAGCAGAGTGAAATCTTGGCTCTGCCACTTGTTTTGGTAGAGGGGCCATCAACAAGTAAAGTCTATGGGGGTCAAGTGATCAATCTCATTAGGAGCCCCACAAACTCAACTAGAAAAAATGAAGATGTGTGTGTCAATAGTTATCTTGGATTACAATTTTATGTCCAAGCCATTGAGTTCTACAAACTACTTAGTGAGCTTTGCAGAGGCATTTAGCTTATAAGGACTTACCTTAATGGTTGATTGGTTAAAATTATAATGGGGTGTGCTTGGAGTATGGATAAAGCTTTCTTTCTGTAATAACCAACGTAAGTGCAAACTTCTCAATTTCTAAGTAATTACATTCAGCTTCCTAAAAGATCTTACTAACATAGTGTACATGTTGATGAACATTATCATATATGAAAACCAAGATAGTGCTAATAGCATTTACTTAAACTGCTAAATATAAAAATAACATTTCACCAAACTTGGGTTTACCCAACAATGGCAAAGTAGAGAGATAGTTCTTAAGATCTGCCAAGGCTTTGTTGCACTCTGTTATCCATTGAAAATTTATTTTGTTGTGTAATATCTTAAAGAATGGCAAGCTTCTATTGATGAGACTAGAGATGAATCAACTCAAGGCAATTACTTTTCTAACTAGCCTTTGCTTCTCTCACACTGTTTAGGGAGTGGAGATCTTTGTAGTGCCTTGTATTTTCTATAGGTTTGTCTCAATTCCTCTTTCACTTACCATGTATCCAAGGAATTTCCCTTCTCAAACTCCAAACGTGCATTTGGAAAGATTGAGCTTCATTCCATATTTTCTAAAATAGAAAAGGTGTTCTGGAGGTTTGTCAAGTTGTCAAACTCCTTGGCACTTTTAATTATCTTGTCGTCGACTTACCTCTCCACAAAATAATTGATTTCCATGTTGAACATTTAGTTAAGTAGCCTTTGATATACTGCCCTTGCATTCTAGAGGCTGAATGGCATGACTAGGAAATAGGAAACAATATTATGTACATGAAAGAGATTTTGTCCTGTCTTTTGGTGTCATGGAGATCTAGTAATATCTTTGAAATGCATCCATCATGGCACACCTTGTTGTTGAGCATACCAAGATGTCGATATTTGGTAAAGGGTAAGGTTCCTTTGGGCAAGCTTTGTTGAGGTCAATGAAGGCATTAAACATTTTCCACTTGTTTCCCAATTTAAAAACTAGGACCACATTACAAAACCATTTATTTAAACTATGTATCCTGCCTCTAGTAGTTTCTCAACCTCTTCCTTGATTATCCTCTTCATTTCATCACCAAAGACCTCTTTTTTTTTTCTCAACCAGCTTAAATTAGGGGTTGATGTTAAGTCTATGGACTACAATATTGGGGTTGATTCATGGAGGTTAGATGTTGTCCATGCAAAGACATCTTTATTTTTGTGCAAAAAATTTGTGAGTTGGTGCTCCTTAGTTGATGGGAATTGAGTATCGATCTTTTTAACCTTTTCCATGTTGTTGGGCTCAAGTTCTATGCACTTGCAATCCTCTTTAGGTTGCAGGCACGTGTCTTCAAACCCTATTTACTAAAGACATCTATATATCTAGTATAGGTATGTTTGGTTGCAGTGCTGATGTTGTAGGTTATTCTACGGGTGATTGTGCCAATAAAAAAAATGCGTAGTGTTATAAAATTTTCTCTTTGTGACATAAGATTTGACCTGTCTTAGCTACTGTAGGGAACTTTGTTTGCTGGTGGAATAAGGATATGATTATTTGGAAGCTATTAATAGAGAGATGCCAAAATAACATTATACGGTATTATCGTGTCAATGACCATGTATTTCACTATTCTTAATTTCCTAAATGGTTCTTGGCCTACAAATGTTGAGAGCACGATGCTTCCTAGTGAATAAAGGGTTATACTACCAAAATTAATCATTATAGTGCTAATACTTAAGAGTTATGCTCTCCTAGGCTATCTTTTAACAAGTGGCTTTTGAGATGATGTTAATAGATCTAATCATGTCAACAAAAACTATCCTTATTGAATAATTGGTTTTATCAGCAAGTATGAGCATCAGGATCTATGGGGGTATATGGTGCCAGTTAGTGCTTCTGTAGGCTTGTTCCATGAGAAAGTTAATGCAGTAGGATTACTTACTATATCCTAGGGTACCTCTAAAAGTGATCTCAATGCTGGGCTAACGTTCTTAAAAGATTATTTTCTACCAATCTTGGAGTCCTTTCCAACATGGCCTCCTAGGACTATAGTGATGCTATGGCCTATGTGGCATGTTTTGAGGGTAGGAGTGCTCAAGTTTTCATTGGTACATCTATTGCGTTATTTTTCATCTAGTTGTAGGTTCTATTCATGTAGATAGTGTCTAATATGATACGATAGTTTTCTATATGGATGCATAAGACGCTTTAAGGTGGGTTCTTAAACTATTGATGAGGTCAAAACTTAGCTTAATGGGAAGTTCAGATGTTGAACTTGCATCCAAAAAAGTCCCATTAGGCTTGCCAAGGTAGCTCTTAGCTAAAACCCTCTGAGACTTATGTCAATAAACTAAAAAGAGATATAATCTAGCTAGGCAAAATATAAAAATTATGGGTTTACCTCCAAATATTAAGCCTAATGAACCCTTCTACTTATGATTATTATACAAATAGGATCATTCCATTTTCTATCTCCTAAAAGAGGCCTAGGATAAGATATTTGTCGATTCTCTAATGGCCTTGATAACTATTTATCTATTCTTGATGTGCAGTTTCAATTTATGACTTAATTTTGGAAAACTCTTTTTTCAAATTGTTGTATCACCTTGTGAAAAAATTTCTCAAAATTGATCATCCTTGAATACATAGGAGATCAACTCATTCTTCACTAGGAGCAAAATGGATTCCATCTTAGTACTCACCAATCTCCATATTTAGGTAACATTTTATTTTATCATAATATGCGGTGTTACTTATTTTAAGTTTGAAGTTGTATGGTTATGGAGTAGGATCCTTACCAATAGATAGCGATACTTATTAGTTCTTTTCCTCTAGAACGCATGTAGAGAGATTCTTTCTTAATGAACTTTTTTTGAGTTCACAACTTTTTACAAATAATTTCTTGTATCCAAGTTTTTTCTGGGACTCAATATTTTAAGATTTTAATTTTGATAGGCTTAGGCACATTGGCATATTTCTACCTTTTTTATGGACTTAACTTGTCTTTTACTTGGTTAATTAATTTTAAGTTATTAGGCTGCCTTTTAATTGATTGACTGAATCACCCTTATAGCCAATTTTAACAATATCATCAAGCCCTCCATTTTCAATAGGGAAATTTTAACTTTGTATAAAAAAATATATTTTATAAGTTTGATTGTTAATTTTTTCTTTATTTTAATTTGTTAAAAAAGATTTATTAAATAATTATTCAGCTACCTATTTTTTGTTCTCACCTGTTGCTTAAGTGGCGGTTCACTAAGTCTCGAAATCTTGGAGATTTCTAAGAGGTGCTCCATAAAGGTGGTTTTGTCAGCACTGAGGAGTTAGCAAAAGGAAGAAAAATCCCAACTTAAGTTGGGGAGAGAAAGGAAGATTTCAATAAAAGTGTTGAGATCAGTCCTTATGGTAACTCCTTCAGTCCTTAAGGTAACTCCTTTCTTACTTCATAATGTCTTTATTTTATTTCTTCACCTTGGATTTCTAGTTTAGAAATTTTTTTCACAACTTTTCTGAGTCGATAAGAGTTTTTGGGGTTCCATTAGGTCAAAGCATGTTTGAGAGTAGATCCTATTCTAAGTCAAACTTAGGGAAAGAGTCTTCAAGTGGTCAAATAGGAAAAAGCTAAAAAACAGCGACAAGCATCTATTTTTTCCTAGCTAACTAGTTACTAGAGATGATTTCTCCAAGCATTTGCATGACATTTGCAAGGCACTTGTCCCAGGCACCTATATAGTGCCCAAGGCCGAGCCCTTGTGAGTAAACGTCCAAGATGCCTACACAAGGTTCAAAGCTAGCAATTACTTGGTGCCTAGGATAGGTGCCTACAAAGGCCATCCTCAAACATTTATAACATGCCAAAAATGGGTGCCTATAAGGTGCCTGGGTTGGGGGCCCTTAGGGCACTAGGCCCTAGGGCACTATCTATTAATGCTAGCGGCAATTGTGTGAAGAAAACCTTTTTAGGTAGTCGTGAGTTGTCAAGTTTAGTTTATGTTTGTGGGGGTTGTCCTTTTCCTAGTGTCGAGGCATATTCTAAGTATATTGATCCTTTGTTGGATGTGTCATCAATCCAAGCCTTAGAAAACTTTCAAAAGTTTTAGAAGGCTAAAGTATGGGCATAGCTAATAAGTTGTCTTCATTGTTTGTTCTTGATTTCGAGTAAAAAGGGTCTTTCTAATAAAGAATCTAAAGGCACTCCAATTGTGGATAGTAGCTTTTCCAGGGCAGTAGACATTAGTTATTCACTTAAGTTAAATGAGTTAAATATCTGGGGATATAGGATATATGTCTCTAATGAGTTTGAGGTTATCCTTTCTTCATCTCAAAACAATATGGTGTCACCTCCTAGAGGTATTTCATTATCATAGGTAGTTATTATCCTTTTGGATTTTTGCTCCTTCTGTATCCTCTGTTACTGGATATAGTGAGGAGTTATGACGTATATTTAAGTCAATGACCCCTTTTTTTTTTGCATCTTTTGCTAGGTTTTAGTAGCATTTGAAGGAATTGGGCTAGTCAAAATCTTTATATAGTTATCACACTTTTTAAAAGGGTTGTAAGGCTCCAAATGAACTATTTTTCCATTTTTTCATTATGTTAAATAGTAAATTTTTGTGTAAGTTGCTTGCATTAAGGGATTCTTGGAAAGATAAATAGTTTTTGTTTGAGCAGATAATATAGACATCCTATTTGATTGGTGTAATTCTCTCTCTCCAATTCATCCAAGCCAGGTTCATTGTGAACTTCACATAAATTTTTTTGAGGCAAGATTGTTTAGTTCCCCTTTCAATGTCACTTATATGTTTCCACCTGATAATTAGCGTATTATGCTTTTTAATTCATGATTCTTGCTTATGTGTGCATTTTTACTGTTCATATTTCTATGCATTATTTATATTTTAACTTTATGTATCTTTCACTTTGTGGCAGGGAAGAATATTGATTTTTTTTAGATCCGTGCTTGGAGAGCAGAAGGAGAATGACTAGAAAGGTGTGTTGAAAAGCAGCATCATAGAGAGACACCACTAAGTGGACATCATTTGAGCCCCTTAGGCTAATGGTCAAGTGAGGCATGTGCTTTATAGGTGTTGGCAACATGCACACCTATTGTTAATGATGAGCTTGACGTGTTGCATTTTGGACTTGTTGGAAAGCACACTTATAAATCTACCATTTGCTCATAGACTGCTTATCCTTTCCATGCCTGCAAGGGCAAGAGACTTTTTCACTATGGTTTGTGGCAACGTACGGTGTAGAAAACTAGTACAACTAAAGAAAACTAGAGTAGATAGTTGCTAGGAATTTTGCTCATGTAAGTATTTATCTCATCACTTCAATTTACTTTTATCATTTTTTTCTTTTCTTCGTAGTGTTGTATAGATTTTTAATTCTAGTGCATTTTTGCATCTTTGAGTGCAAAGAATTAGAAAAGCAAATTTCTCACCTAGTGAATGGAGCTATTGTGATGGTGGCTTATCTTAGGAAGGAGTCTACCAAAGCATCTTAGCATAGATTTAGAAAGATGAGGAGTAGCCAAGTTGTTGAAAAAGCATGAGCACTTGAAGGTAAGATATGCTAAGGAGGTAAAGAGTAGGGAAAACATCATGGATTCTTTTCTTAAGGTGACCTTTGCAAATTTTACTTGTGAGGATTTGGTTAAAGAGTACAAGGGTTCTATCGAGTTCTTTGAGGTGACTGAGGCCAAGGTAATAGCAATCTACAATTAGATCATCTAGAGTTATCATTGTACTTTAAGTGAGATCAGGCAGTATCTTGCTCAAAATTTATCAATGCTAAACCCTATTATTTCGATTAATCATTCTACTAAAGATTTTAAAAAAGGTCCTAAAGTTGGAACATAAGCTACAATAGACAGCGAAATGGCTCCGTAAGAATGGAGACGTTTTGCTAACGCTAGGGATAATGAATATGGTTCATTTCTTTTGTTTATGATTTGATACTACATAGCATTTTCCAATTACCTTGAATAATTTTTTGCTTCCATGTTGGTCAAACATTCATTTGCTATCATTGTTTGGTTATAATGAAGGTTTTTTGCTTTTTCTTATTCGCGTTAGTGCAAATACTTAGCCAACTAAATGACTATCAATCAATATCATGATGCCTTGTACTAAGATTATTTTTTGTGTATCTTATTGTCTTTGCGATATACTAGCTGTATGTTAAAACATTGAGTTCTGTATGTGGTGTTTGTTTATGTAAAGTATGTAATCATACTTTGAAAATCAAGACTAGAGCTTGTGTATTTTTTTGTGTTTAGGTGCCCATAAAGATTCTGTCATTAGGTGTCCAAGCTAGATGCCTATTTCCTGTGCCTGTGTCTAGAACCTTCTCTTGAGTGCCAGCTTTGCCACCCATTTTGAGCACCTAATGCACGGCGTTACCTTAGGTGTTCTTTTGGGACTTTGTGGGCACCCACACTAAGGCCCCATCAGTTATTTCTTTTTTGGCTTAGGTCTTTTCCAAGCTTATTGAAGGTGTGGTCGTTTCATCAATTACTTAAAGACTTATAGGAATTATTTAACAAAGTGGTATAGACACTTAATGAAATTGTTATAATTACACAAAAATGGAGTAGTGCCCTTTTCCAGTAAATAGCACTTCTTGTTGGTTCTTTTCATTTAGAACACATGTAAGGAGACCTTTTCTCCTCAAAAGTTCTCCAAGTTTCCATTTTTTGCAAATGATTTTTTGTGTTCTAGTTTTTTTAGAGACCCAATATTTGTAGATTTTAGTTTTGATGGATTCAGGCACATTAGGATTTTTTTTTGCCTTCTTTATGGACTTAACTTGTCTTTTAAGCTCTCTAACCTTTGTACTTGGTTAATTAATTTTAAGTTATTGAGTCACTTTTAGTTAATTTATCGAATAATCTTTATAGTCAATTTTAGGGGTATCAAAGTTTTTGGCTCATTTAATTATATTAATTTTATTTCACTTTTATAATATTTCACAAGTTTTTGGCCATTTATTTTATATACTAATGTGGCCTATCAATTATTGAATTTGTTGGGGTATTAGGAGTTTTTATTACGTCACTAAATTTTCATGGTCAAATCAAGTTTATTTTACAATGATAAGATATTGAAATTTTGGCAACGTGACTATAGCCCAGTGCTTGTCTTCTTGTTGTCGTGTACATGAGATGAGACATCATAATTTGAGCAAATGAAGTTTTATCCTGAAGTTGTAATCAATTGGCAAAACTTATATGTAGAGAGACAATAATGGCAATAATGGCTTTAGAATACAAGTAGTATCCTGCGACCCTCAATTTGCAAACATTCACAAACTTGAAAGGAGAACAACAATACGCAACACTCAAGTATCTCAAAATATGCAAAATAAACCAATCACACCAAACATCGATGTATATCACAAGTATATAGATCGAAGTTTTAATATCGTCTTGGTAGTATTTAGTTTTATCCACAGGGAATAGATATGAGTACCCTCTCTTCCTAAAGCACGCTATATAGCTAAACAAGAAAATATTGAAAACCTAAAAGTTGAAAACTTAAACCTAAACAACTATATAATAAGGTAAATTCCAAAAAGTAAACACAAGGTGAATCAATTGTGATACAATTACTTTTAACATCATCCAATTGATAGATTAGAGGCAAGATCTTTTTAATGTAGACAATTATAGCATCTTGGCCTCAAGTCGTGCTCATGTGGGGTGTGTAAGATCTAAACCTATTAAGCACATCCTATAATGTTGAATAATGTCACTAATTACCTGATTGTCACATAACTTAGTTTAACATGAGTGACCCTATGTGTTGATTATTAACTATCACCTCTTGGTCTCAAACCAATAAATTAAAAATCTAATTCCAAGGTGTCAAGCTCAAAATGATATTAAGTGCTTTTGTTGTCAACAATAATCCATCAACATTCAATAAATCATCAATACATGTTCACAATTCCAAAATTACATCATAAAATCTAATGTAGATATATAATCTTTCAATCAAACTAATGTTCACAAAATAGAACAAAAAATCAAAGACAAATGATAGAAAATATCTAAATCATCCAGGAATCTTGGTCATCATATCTCGAGCTCCACTTCTTTACTTCAAACTCTAGGTGGGTCCTTTCAAAATTCAAAAAGATATATTGTTCTTTTGTATTGATTGAGGAGATTAACATTTAGGTTAGAAGAAAAAGAAGAAAATTTACAAAATCTAGAGAGAAAAATTAGATGAAAGATATTCTATAGATCTAACAAAATTCTGCTAACTTAATTCCTAAACTACATTTATACAACAAACGGCAATATTACCTTTGATGAACCTTTTTTCAAGCAATGCATGTAGTGTCATGATGTAATAATGGCAAAAGCTCCTATTACTCACAATGGCTAGGGTCATGGGGCTACATTTAGTGTGTGACCCTGGGATGCAAATTGTTGGCTTATTTTGCTCTTTTCGTATCCTTTAATGCATGTTCTTAGTCTTGTCCTTAGCTGTTGTGAAAGTAATCACCATGACTCTCCATTAATACATCCTTAATTTTTTTGATACTTTATCCCATTCAATTTATTGTTTTAGATGTTACAATTTATAAAGTTATGGTTGTGGTGATTATTTGATTATATTTCTATATTTTTAATGGAAATTCACATGACTACTCATAGCAAAAACAAAGAGTTTAGAACATCATTGCACATACAACGAGAATATACATCAAGGATTATCAATAGGGCGCAGACTTCATCCCCAAAATATAGATTGTATATCTTTTTTGCTCTTTGAAATTCATGTATGCCACTTGATTATTTTGGTTTATTTATTTGCTTACTAAATGCAAGTGCAAAAGGATTGAAATTTCTTAATTTATACATTCCATCTAAGGTTGCATTGAGGATGGATAAGTAGGCATATATTAATGTAGTCATTGATATCAAAAGAATAATTTTACCATTCTCTATGATACATGAATTAGGACTTTTAAATCACAATATCAATTAGAAATACCCCATCAAATCTACAATATCCACAATAAAGAAGTTTAGTCAGTTTATTAATTAATAAAACTATTAATCATTTATTATCTTCTCAAATGACTAAGGAAAAAAAAGATCAACAAGGGATATTTACAAAAGTAAGGTAATTCTACAATGAAAATGATCCTCGAGCGATCACATAAACTTGAACCCAAACCTTCTTTTTAGATCTTTATCTTCTATTTTGTTTAAAAGGTAGTTGTATATCAATATATAAGTTACGTATCAATAGATTGCATTTATGATACTTTTGGGTGGATGTGTGTGGATTCGAATAATGTGTATGTAGAGAAAGAAGTGTATTTTAAATCAAAATCTGATATTGTGCAATTATCTCTTCTTCTAGCTATGTGTGCATGTAAGCGAGGGGTCATGGGTGTTGGACTTGTGCAATAGTTTTTTATGTAGTGTTTAGGAGTATTCACGAGTCAGGTTGGGTCAGGTGGGGTTTGGGGGGAAAATGAATTCGAACCAATTATTTTTAATTGATTTGGTTTGGTTTGGATTTTATGATTTTTAATGCTTGAATGCTTGAACCTAAACTAAACCAACCTAATCTAGATTGGGTTGGTTTGGTTCAGGTAATCATGCTCTCAAAGGAGAGAGAGAGAGAGAGAGAGAGAGAGAGAGAGAGAGAGAGAGAGAGGAGAAGAAAGCACAAATTGCAATTTCTTTAGTTCTTTAATTAGGAAATCAAGACTATCAAATTATTTGCAAAATATTCATCAAAATTCAAAAGCTCACAGTATTGCACAAGCGATTGATAATATAAAATTTCAAATCCAAATTTATGTTGAACATTAAATATAAGTATTAAAAACAAAAGCCATAATTTAAAAAAATATATTAATTATTTTAATTAAATGGTCGGGTTGGGTCGATGAATATGAAATTCGAGAATCAAATCAAATATAATCAGATTTGATCCAATCAAACCCGATGACTTGAACTAAACCAAACCAATTAGATTGGTTCAGTTAGGTTCGTCGGGTTTATTGGATCGGGTTGATTCGATGAACACCCCTAGTTGTGATTGCTTGTAATTTCATTTTTGAGAAAGAATAGCGAGATTTTTGTGTTTATGAGGTAAAAAAAATTTTATGAGAGAGTGATTGTTTGTGAGATAAAAGTTTAATAATTATAGTTAATGTGACAAATGAAAGTTATGAGATGATGATTAATTGTGAGATAGTGTTTGGTTATGCGGTTTTTTATTTTTTTTAGAAAAACTTGAGAAGTGGTGATTGGTTGGGAGGTATGAGTTAAAATACCGTGTATGTAATAATTTTTATATAATATTTATATATAGGTTCTTATTAGAATAAAATAAAATAAATAAAATATCCTTTAGAATATCCTATAATATATATACTAAAGTATAATAATGAATTGATGTAATGATTTAATTAATTAAAATTTTAAGTATATATTAAAATAAATGTGTATATACTTATATTTATAGAAAATAATTTTATTTAAATATAAAAATATACATG